>OY744603.1:54333577-54343577 GCA_963556255.1 Allolobophora icterica | reverse complement strand
CTCTTTTTGGTTAATAACTCAAGGATCTATTTAAATGTTTTAATATAATTATAACTACTTGTGAATAGAAAGAGCTGAACTGCCCTGAAGTTGCAAACCGGTTTACTAAGGTTTGTTTTTGTGTTTAATTTTAATTTTCAGGTAACAAAGATTTAACCACATTTTTAATTTATAATTTAACCATATCAGAGCTTTCAAACAAATTGATTCATAAAAATCACTGAAGAAAACAGTCCTAAGCAAGTAAGCAAGCAAGGACCTAAATTGCATTTATTGCATTGAAACACAACAAAAAAGATGTTCAAACACGCCAAACATCTTTCACAAAGACAAGATAACGCATAACAAAAGCAACACAGAAACATTAATTCAACCTAATGAATTTCAGAATAGAGGTAGCCAAATAATTATCAAGTATATATATATTCACTGTAAAAAATCTTTTCTACAGCATTGTCTTATGACAACTAACTAAAGCTGCTTCCATTACAAATTCATCATTTTCAATTTTTTATTCTTTCAATATCATACATCTGGACTTCAATATTGTATCTGCATTTTGGATGTATTTATGCTAAGTTAGCAAGTCAAACTGTTCAGGTTTACAGATGTTTCAAGAAAACTGGTTGTTCCTCGATGATCTGTCCACTTTCACCGAGATCCAAAATGGTGACCCAGCTCATTTGATAATGCCAGGACGACACACTCTTGTGAATACAAGTTGAAACGTCGTAAAAACTAGAAGTAACCATGCGATAGAGGTTCCTATGTGAAATGGTTGGAAAACGCACAGAATTATCATTGACAGTAAAACTGTTGAAAGACAGTCACACAGAATTTGGCATTTTCCTAAATGGAAACGACAGACAACAGATGACCGACCGACCAGAGTACGCCACAGATAACACGGTTTCCTACTTGCGACAGTCTGTTTATGAAGACACGCCGTTTCGCAACTGTTCTGCGACTGTACAAATTTACTCCTAGGCGACACATGGTATTTGAACGAGAACAGAAAAGATCTGCAAAATTGAGCTTGTCCTTTTTTGGACACCAGTACAGCCCGACTGTTGGCCAGTTCAAATCGAATCTGCAGTCATCTGGTCTGGCAAGTACTTAGGCATCAGTAGCTGTCGTCTTTAAAACTGTCAAGAGATTCACCACACCGGTGTTTTTCATTTCCTAAATCCATTTGAAGAAACGAGATAACCCTTGGAAGAGGGTTATAACTGAACGGCAGTCGGTTCCCTCATCCACGGGTGAGTGAGGATCGCCTCGAGTGAGGGTCGGCACAATGGGTCAATCGTCAGACACTGCCCGATAAGATCTCGGACTTCTGTTGTCAAATGTAACACAACAACTCAAAGTTACCAAATGTAGATTTCAGTGCAACACAATAACACAATAATAAGAATGATTATATAAACATTTCCAAGTAAACAAGTTAAGAAAGAATTAGGTACATAAAACCTTTGCATATAAATTTTCAAAATCAGATCTGCAAAATTGAGTCTCCTTTTCGTGTGCCTGAACAGTTGTTCAAACCTCAACAGTTTGACATCAAAATCTTAATGTTTTGACAATCACAAGAGAAACGAACCTGCCGAGAGGATTTTTCGGAAGGAAACACTGGCTCGGACAATCTGTTCGTCTCTCTCAAATGGAATGTCTCCGCAGACCATGTCATACAGCAGCACCCCGAGCGACCAGACAGTTGCTGGGACAGCGTTGTACAAGTGGTGTACTATCCATTCTGGAGGGCTGTAGACTCGCGTACCTGTGTACCAAAGAAAACCAGATGGTCACCATACAAATTAAGAACAGTATATTAAAAATGCCAACAAAAAAAGGTAAGACATCTGAAACAGAATGAAGAAACACCCAAAAAATCAGATAGCAAGTTCAGAAAAGTTACTTCTCGACACATCTACACAAAATAGCACCCAATAACTTATACAAATTACAAATTGCACTACATGTGTAACTGTAACCCAAAATAGATTGTATATGCAAATACATGTGCAACATTGTACCAGTATACACAATTTACACATCAACAATACATATTCATGCAAAGTTCTTCAATGTTGAAAGGATTAGTAAGCATTTTCTACCAAAGGGGTGAGAGGTCGTTAGGACAAAACCTTAATAAACCATAAGACCAAATTTGTGTTACAGTTACGAGTGTTGCAATTAACTGCAGTGTTAGCAAAGCCTTTTGGACCACACTGAAATTGTTTCATGTGAAGAATGCGATAAGAAACTATACGAGTGTCTTTCAGAGAAACTGCCAGTTAGAGGGGACCACCACTATGAGCCACTGCACACACACACACAAACACAAACACACACACACACACACAAACACACCCAATACAGTGCAGACAGTCAAATTGCTTGAAGGGTCATTGACACAGCAAACACCTAAGCAGCAGACAGGGTGGGAAAGGTATTTGAATTGAATGCAAATCACTCAGGTCTTATTCAGACTTGGTATTTGCATCAATGGCTGGTTCCCGTTTGTCAACTGTTAACACGAGCGAAGAAGGCAAACATACACATATGCACACACCCAGAACAAGAGCCCATACCAAACCGGTCCTACAACACGCAGCATTTTATGAATCAGAGACACGGCTTTACACACACATACAGACAGACAGACAGACAGAGAGGACAACTCTCATAATCTCTCCTCGAGCAGCAACCAGAGCGGCATGGCATACCAAAGCCAGGGCGGTGGTCACATAGAACAGGTAGAATAGCATGCATACCGAGTAGTAAAGTCAGGCTGGCTTAAGCCTGCAGAGGACAGACCAGATAGTCTGCCTGTCCTCTTGTAGTACTATTGACTTTAGGTTCACCCCTACGACCCACAGTCCGTGTCAACTGAAGACTGTCACCAGAGGTCACCTTTGTTAAATGACGGAGGCAGTGGTAAAATTCCCAGCAAAGTCCAAAATGTGACTTTCATATGCAAAGCTAAGGCTCAGCTAAAGCTGTAGGACTTTTTGTGCAGGCAAATAACATAACAGACATGTCTAGTTCTGACTGAACAAAATCGCAAATACTATTCACTTCATTTCAGCCCCAGTGCACATGTACTGATGCCTGTCAGTTCCAACCAGCTGTGATCCAGATGTCTGACAACACAAGCACTTAAAAAGTTAACCAGACAACTGGTTCGACTGCCAGAACAAGAACCAAGGACATTGAAACAGCACACCCTTGAAACAAGAATGCAACGTTCTGAAAGAATTCTACTTGCATATAAAACCTAACTGCAACGTCACACATACGTCTTTTTCCATTGTAAAGCTTATCAAAGCCACTTATTCCATCACCCTCTCTCCATCTCTCCCTCTACACCAGATGGCTAAAGCTAACACTATAGCTGCTGATAGCAAAGGCAGCAGACTAGGCCATAAACACCACCATCATCACCGCCGATATTGCCTCCGTTGTACAGAATTCAGAGTCCTGAAGCAAGTCTTTCTTACACCCAAATTGAGTAAGTTAACTGGACTAACGTGCAGTTGTACCAAAGCACGTGACGGCCTAGAAGCAGTTCACTGTGTCTCTTTGTCTACCATATGTTGCACAAATGATTGACACATGTATCAGACAACATTGCCACTATTAGTAGATATACAATTCGCATTAGTACTGACTGGCAGCTGGTGTGTCTTAACGGTGAGTGTACATGCCATCGACTGGAATGCTGGCCGCTTGCCGACTGATGCACCTGGAAGGCCTGTCGGTCTGTCGGTTGGCTGCCGTCAGCATTTCAATGGGCCCTATTACATACTTGGAGTCGGCTGCAAGCAATCCGAGATGGTGGCTGAGGAAAGCTCTATTGGCCACCTGGACATGCATAAAAATAGAATGCTCAAGAGCAGAGCTGTAAATAACAGCACAGGAGGCAGGCATGGATGTGATGAAAAACACAGATCTGTGGCCGTCAACCATTTGCCCGGAAAATGACAATGATGAATTATGTTTGGTTCAGATAGGGCAACAGATTTTTTGGGAGACCAAATAAACTGCCAAAAGACCACAGAAGCCCATCAAGTAATAATCAACACTTCTAACTCACCACTACAGCAGCACAGCCATATACTTAGACAACTTTAAAGAGTAAACAACAAAAAACCTCAAACAGAACTCTAGAAATAATAATACAGACATAAAAGCAACAAGCACAGTCACAAAAACAACTGTAAGAGCGCTCATTAGACCCAATAATTTGATTATTGGGTCTAATTAAGCACTGATTAAGTCTATTTACTATGTATTCACCTAACGACTGGTTCATACACAATAGTCTTGAACTCTGTCAGAAAACCTGTTTAGCAGTGAACGAGCATTACTCAGTCAAGTCAGAAAACAAGCCAACAGCAGAATATATGCAAACATCCAATCTAAATCTAATCTGTGCAAGGGATCTACAAAAGAACCGTCACCTCGCCTGCAATGGCAAACAGCAGAGAACAAATGCGTAATGAGTGATATAATGCTGGCTCTTTTCAAATCAACACTCGGTATGATGGATGACAAGAAAACATGGCAAACAGTCTGCAGCCAGAATTGCTCTGAAGGAAAATGATTCTCAGAATTACCATTCATTATCTAAAGTCCTAGGACACAAACAGACATCTGTTGGGCCAATTCTCAACAGTGCTGGACTGCTGGTCCATTTTGCCAAAAGCATTTGCCCTAGAGTCTCGCTTGTTTACGAAACAGCTTTAACTGGCCAGCCATCTCTAATTCATCAAACATGACAAGGCTAGATACAGTAAGGTACGGCAAGGTGAGGCTCACAAGCCGTTCTACATACACAAGTTCTAGCCCTCGTCACACAACGCAACTCGGTTTTGCAATCTCTTCTTAAAGGTGCTGCCACTGCAAGAAAATCTCCTTAGATGGTCAATATGTAGCAACCTTCAAATGTCCTTTACACCACATCTTCCGATAATGACACTCTGCAAAGTCTAAAGGAAAATGGAAAATAACTCACCCTCAAATTCTGTGTACGGTGTGTTTCGTAGGAAGGCGCCAGAGCCGAAATCGATGATCTTCAGTTGCATGGAACTGAGGTCGACAAGAATGTTCTCGTCCTTGATGTCACGGTGGACGACGCCCGCGTCATGCATCCCTACGACGGTCTGCACTATCTGACGAAAGAAGCCGCGTGCCTCCATCTCGGCCAGCGATCCCTTCTCGGTAATGTAGTCGAAGAGGTCTTTGACGACTTCCGGTCGCTCCATGACTAGTATGTAGCTATCGGGTCTCTCGTAGTAGTCCAGCAACCGGATGACGCCACCCAGATGATTAGATTTGTTCAGCAAAATCATCTCAATTGGAACAAGCTTACCATCCACCTGGAAACATGCAATTTACTAAAATGTAATAATGTAACCATGCACCTTTTAGTCCATCAAATGTATGCATTCTATGCATTCTCCATTGCCTGGTACATGTCACTCATTTACTGTTCATCCGTTATTTTCATTAATTTCACCTTTGTTGCATGTATTAGTCCTAGTTGCAGAGACCGACCTAAACATCATATACAAGATATTTGACAGACCTTTTACTTAATGATCATTTTGCAAAAGATATATACCGTATATACATACATATACAGTATTACACACAGACATAAATATATTGTTACATTTAAAGGCCTATGGCCTACCAATGAACAGAATCCGGCACCTGTAAAATGGTATTTATTCCTTATGTACAATATTTACAACTGCTGTATATGCTGCCAGATACAATACACGAGGTAGTAACCAGAGTCAGAACCACCAATATACTTCAACCAACCAGGGTGTGAAAAACACCAAATTTATTTATGTCAAACAAACCAAACAATACAAAATGGCCCCTAACATCCAAAAGAACCCCTATGGACCCAACGCAGCAAATGTTTGGCTTGAACTATCTCCAACACCACTAACATTCATATTTTTTACGCTAAGTTTCAATACACTTGTCTGTCATCTAAGCCAGGACTGGTAATATGCAACTACATATATATAATTAAAATTTAAACTAAATTAACTTCAGATTGTATTTACTGTAAAACATGAATAAATAAATGGGTAGAAATGCATGGCATTACTGTATCAAAGATACAAAAACTTGGAAGAAACTGGATTTACACAAGACAACAAAAACACAAAACAGCTTTACTTTTATTCCATTGCACGTCAAGCCCATATTTAGGAAGCTGATTCTGTCATTCTAACTTATAATGTTCTCCGTGCACACCTAACAGCCAACATTGGCTGTTTAGGTGTGATAATCGGAGCGCCTCTGAGTAGTAGTTGACTTCAAGAGGCGCTATAGAAATATACGGAATAAATAAATCATACATTCTGTTAACACTCAAGTCATCTAATTCTCCTCACATCCTCATTACTGAAGAAGCAGGCCCTTTATTTCAAAGAAATGCCAGCCGGATGTTTAACACAAGAATTCAGATCCGGGTCCAAGTCACAGAACTGACAGCAAATGACTTGATAAATGAGCTGGTGATTCCCCTTTCCATTCTTACCAACAGCCAGCCAATCAGAGAACAGTCCCAGATTTCAGCCCACGGCTTTCTCAGAACTGCATTTGCTCTAAACCTATCTCCTCCACATTAGACGACTCACTGCGCACAAGCAAACACGACCTCCACCCTATACCTATTGATCTGAAGAGGTCTCACAAGCCACATACATCCAACCATAGCAACTCACTTAACAACAAGAATGCAGTGCTGAGGCAACATGAAGAATGTTAACAACACTACTTCAAATAATCACAGGAAAAAATTAACAATCACAAAGGAATAGAATACCACAGAAATTGTCAACACTAATCTAATGGAAATTTTGCAGCACCAATTGTCAACGCTAGAATAACGTAATTAGACTTATATAAAGTATGACATAAAGATACAAATTATACATATGTCTACTATCCTATTTAGTTCTTAGAAATTTTATATAATTACCTCAATTTTGTCTGCAACTTTCGATTTTGCGATGTGTTTGATGGCAACCTGAAAAAAATTAGAACCATTTGCTGCAGCCGAGTCTCTTAGCCATAGGTCCTAGTTTACTGACAATAATCGGTGCACACAGCTTAACGAAACAGCAAGCAAGAGAATTTAATTAATTAGCTTCACAAAGTAGTAGATATAATCATAACAAAATGTTTTGCCCCAAATACTTAACCCAACACAACGTAGATAAAACTAACGCTCAATGAAAAGTCTACAACTGAGGTTATAAAAATGGCTTACAGTCTGAAAGGCAACATTTGCTAACTGCAACTAGAACTGCTAACTGCAACTAGAACATATCAGATCTGCATAAGATATTAGCATTTCAGGATATGAATGACATTCAGCATAGCTATACAGCAGACACTAAGTATTGCATTTCATTAACAAGACAACAATGGCTGGCAGTAGGTCAAAATTACTATGCTCTATGTTCTATAAGCAGTAGCCAACAGTACAAGCAAAGTTTTGCACTGTGTAAAGACCACAGAAATATTTATCAAAAGAATGAATACACAAAATTGTTAATGTAAATATAAAAAAGGCAAAAAAATAAAATAAGCAGAAAGATAACACTTATCACAACTAATGTTGTAGAAGAGATTGACACTTACTGGTTTCCCATCACATTTCCGATTTCCAGAGTATACTGTTCCAAATCCACCACTTCCAATCACATTGTTGACTTCATACACAGTCTCAAATGGCTCCTTAGCAGCCTTCTCTATATAAACAAACCCATAAAAGATCAGCCAATTGCTAATAAAATTTCACCTCAATCTTATTTATCTAATGAGTTCTAAAACCCTATTAACAAAATGCACAAGACATCAACTAATGGTCACTCTGTGTGAAACAGTAAGACATTCAGGCCATGTCAAATGACTCAAACAAAATGCAATACAAAATGACCTTACAAGCTAAAAGATGGGATAAAATTGCAAATGCATCAACAAATGTCATGAAACATAATATTATTACATATTTACATCTTAGTACAAAAACTTAAGTACTTAAACATTCTAACTGTAATTGCAATCATAACTTTGAATTGTGTCTCACCAAGAGAATAATGCTAGCTTACATGATGAGAAAGAACCAATTAGTACATAGTACAAAATGCTCACAGGCCTCACATGAGAAATCTACACATTCCACACATTTCATAATGGTGCTACATAAATCCCATCACATATCGAGATCAATGCCACAACCACAAACTTAACAGAAGTGATGCAACGCTTTTGACAGGTATTCAATAAGCGCCAGTTCAAGTGCTTTGATACACACATACATGCAAACATACATACATTCATACGAACTAAAGGCATCGTAGGTCTAATTTTCGAATCCACTTGGACCCGAAGCGTTTCTGTTAAATCCTACAGGTTCCCGCTACACGCCCATTTCCATTAAGTAATCCTTTACCAGTGAATCCCTTACACCTGTGAATGAGCAATCCCTCAGACGCCACCCTTTACTGGTCACTCACCCAAGTCCCGCGCGCGCAAAAAATCAATACATCTGACCTTTCTATACTAAGCAAGGCATCATTGATAAATGCCAACCATTACCACCAGTTTTCGGACTGGTAACTACCTCCCAAGGTACTAAACCGATCTACCATGCTTACACAGCTCCATTTGCACGCGTTACCTTTCATGTACTACAGAATCAATACGCTTACTGCACTGACCTTTTGAGATTGACTTCCCATCCTTGTGTCCGCAGCTCAGACTGCTTAATTTCCTCGCTAGCATCTTGGAAACGCTCGATGGCGACGACATAACCGCCAGATCACAGTTCAGCTGTACGATTAACACAAGATCTGCGTCTGGTTAAACGATTGGATATGTAATCTTGGCAGTTTACTATTATAAATCCGGATCGGTGTTGATATTCAAGATCCCTACGCTTAAACCACTTTGACTGTTACTACAGACTACGTCTGCACCGACTTCTATATATAGGTTTGCAAGTGGGCGGAGCCTAGTATATCACTGCGCCGTTGTCCGGTGTGTAAGATATAGCGGGAAAGCAAGCCCGCGAATAATGCCCTTCCTAGAGTAATTACTGCGTAGTAAAAACAGTTCGTCGAGATTCTGGAACAAACCCTCCAGCGAGTCGAGCAGTGTCTTTGCTTACTCTTGAATTTAGCAAAGTTTGTAATCTGATTTCATTGTCCTGTTGTAGTCCTGTGGAATTCACTATCTATCACGTTTTTTCTTAATGGGATTGAATTTTAGGTTCTTTTTGTGTTTGGCCTATGATCAATGCCAATATTGTATTGTATTGTATCTAAACATTTATAAAACGCCTCTCACAGTATTCGCTAATCAGCGGCGCTCCCAGTGCGAAAGACCCAGTGAATAGAAAGTGGTTTTAAGACAGCGGAACGAGGCACTTGGGCCACCAGCTAATAAAGAGGCACGTGTCACTGGAGGGAGTTGATTCCATAGAGCAGGACCAATGCAAGAAACGGCTCGACTTATGGCCATAATTAATGGTCTTGTCTCGTGGTACAAGAAGATCATGGCGATTAAGCGATCGCAATGGACGGAGGGAAGTAGCTGAAAGTGGCAGACGCACAATGTCACAGAGGTACTTGTGATAATATAATTCCCATGTTCTACAGGAGAGCTTTGAATTAGGTGCGGCAGGTTAGGGCGTTGCCGCCTTGCGGTTTCGCAGCTGGTAGTGCATTTATCCAGCTTTAGAAATTTCTTCAGAATTCGTAGGGTGTATACAGTATACGATAGGAAGCATTTTTTTCTGAGGCAAAAGAACGCTGTAAATAAATCCATGCAAAGCTATAATGGAAGCGATTGAAACCGTTTCGTTTAAAACACCCTTACCCTAGGAGAGCCTTACGACCTCTGTATTCTGGACGACATTGATCAAAATGAAATTTGCAGGACCCTACATAATCAACCTGACCAA
>OY744603.1:54266077-54328577 GCA_963556255.1 Allolobophora icterica | reverse complement strand
GGTCCAACGGCGCCCCAGCTTCGTCAGAAATTCGCGTCCTGCGCGTTTGATGTCATTATTATTATTATTATTATTATTATTATTATTATTATTATTATTATTATTATTATTATTATTATTATTATTATTATTATTATTATTATTATTATTATTACTACTACTACTACTACTACTACTATTATTATTATTATTATTATTATTATTATTATTATTATTATTATTATTATTATTATTATTATTATTATTATTATTATTATTATTATTAATCAGCACGATGTATAGTTAGGTCCAGCTTGGGTGTGCCCGCCGATCCTCGGCCCCGCGCAGTCCCGATTATTATTATAATAATATAATGTCCTACTATTATATTATAATTATTTTATTATTATTATTATTATTATTATTATTATTATTATTATTATTATTATTATTATTTATATTATTATTATTTAGCCCCGGGGTATATATTACTATCACTACTACTAGCCTATTCTACTATTATTATTACTTTTATTACTATAATTACTGTTATTACTATTATTACGTTGTTGTTATCGTTGTTGCTATTGTTATTATCATTGTTGTGTTTTTATTATTGTTATAACCATCCTAAACGCAAGTACTATAACTTATATAGCCCAAAATAAAGAACACAGAACACAGACATCCATTCCAACATGTTTCTATAAAGCAGACAGTCAGAAGGACAGACAAACCAAAGACAGGGAGACGGATAGACAGACTTACAAAGAGTAAGACAAAAATGCATATACACTGAGGCAGAAAGACAGACATCGTTTCTGTCTGTATCTGCCTGCTTGTCTGTATGCCAGAAAAAGTCGAGTGATATTGTCTGTCTGTCTGTCTGTCTGTCTGTCTGTCTGGTCTGTCTGTCTGTCTGTCTGGTCTGTGTCTGTCTGTCTGTCTGGTCTGTGTCTGTCTGTCTGTCTGTCTGTCTGTCTGTCTGTCTGTCTGTCTGTCTGTCTGTCTGTCTGTCTGTCTGTCTGTCTGTCTCACATAGACGTGTAGACACCTTTATTTCATCCCTTATAATACAATCCTCTCCCTTCTCGTGCAAACGCATCCTGTCCAGCGGCTGGCTGACCTCAACGCCTCCACTGGATGTTGGCACGCTGCCAGATTGACCAACACTGTCCAACCGAAGACGCAGCAGTCATGTAGGCAGATGACGTAGGTCGAAACTACACACACACACACACACACACACACACACACACACACGCACGCACGCACGCACGCACGTACGCACGCGCGCGCGCGCACACACACACATGATATATTAGAGCATTTAGATGGCCTACGGGTGGTGATGCTGGTCACCTCCAGCCCCTACCCGCTCCAACCCTTTGTGCGGGTCGTACACACCTGCCTGCGGGAATAAGTGGCCAGTTGAAGAAGCCCAACAGTGGTCAGTCTGAAATTCTGAATGTCCCGTCTGCAGTCACCTGATTTATGTAGCGCATTCTTCATATCTACCTGTCGTTAATCTCTTGTACTAGGATCAGACGATCGAACACAAGTTGGCAGACGCGGAAACACACAGAAAGACATGCAGATGTGAAACAAACAGGCAGATATACACATACACGGAGAGAGAGAGAGAGAGAGAGAGAGAGAGAGAGAGAGAGAGAGAGAGAGAGAGAGAGAGAGAGAGAGAGAGAGAGAGAGAGAGAGAGGCTCACAAATAGGTATAGAAACAGTCACACCGCATTACAGCAAAATCAGAAGAATAAATGCAGGCAGACAGGGATAGGGATAGACAGACAGACATACAGACATAAGCAGATATTGGCGGAAATTATCAGACACAGAGCAAAACGCAGAACAACACACGTCTGTATACAAGCACCCTTATAATTATGCAAACATACAGATAGGCGAATAGACAGACAGATACAGACAGACATCAATACAGCAACAAGTAGACACACAGATAGGGATAGACAGTCAGACAGAGCGAGCCACAACTAGATTCAGACACAGAGCCGGACAAACAAAGGCAGACAAAGAAACGGACGGATAAGCAGAAGCACAGAGAGAGTCATTCGTTTAATGGCTAAGGGCGTTTATTTATTTAGAGGCTTTCACATCGGATTAGACGAATCACATGCATTCCAAGCAGTTGAAGTACAACTGCTTCTGTCTGTCTGTCTGTCTGTCTGTCTGTCTGTCTGTCTGTCTGTCTGTTTGCAGTACTTTTGTCTCTAAGTATGCAGACACGTATGTAGGCCTATTGGTATGTATGTATGGCATTCTGTCTGTCTGGGAAGAGGAAGTGGTCGTTAGACTAAGGCCTTGAATCGTGTCAGCGCGTGCAACGGATGCTGAAATAAGTAAGTCATGGACCCCTAGATATTAGCCAATGTGTAGAGGGGTTCATGAGTAAGTACATCCATACCCCATACGCCCTCCCTGCCATTCCACCCCTTCCTTTACCCATTATCAGGTTACGGAGGCTGGCATTTGTATATGGCTACGAGGATGACGAACGGGTGATTGTAAAGGAACTGGGGTGTAATGAGTTTCCACCCGGTTCAACTCTTAATACAGTAGGTTCTAATCCGCTCGCAAATGCGGTCGCTGCCGAAAGGCCATTCGACCTAGAAAAACAATACGGTTATAACGTCATGTTCATCGACATACACTAATATATATATATATATATATATATATATATATATATATATATATATATATATATATATATATATATATATAATATATATATATATATATATATATATATATAATATATATATTAGGGTGGTCCTTATTTTTGAAAGTCTGATTTCACAATGAGGCACCGTGTACTTTTGTTTCTACTGATGAAGAAAAAATTCGGAAAAAATTTGAAGAGGATCTGACAATATTTAGAGGTTGCTACCAGATGCTAAAGTTTAAGCCTATGCCACGAGGAATTCATTTAGACTAACCATTGCAATTTTCTTAATTGAACTGATGTTAGCAGGTGAGAAAATTGCAAAGTGACATACAGTTGTGTGTAATTCATTACTGAAAACTGTAAATGACTTCTAGCAATTAGTACACCCTAATAGTACTTATTTATTTATTTATTTGATAAACAAACGTAGAAATAAATAATTTATTTTCTCAAACTCAGTGGTCTTTCAGTGCTTTTCTTTGACCAAAAAATTATACAGTATACTATTTAAGAAACCCAATATGAAACAAAATGGTTGCCAAATGCATTATGGAAAAGATGTCAATAAGTAAGCAAGCAGTAAGTAGTTATTAATCAAATTATAATTATATCATTGTGTTGGAGCAGAGGCTGGACAAGGATATGTTGTGGCGGGCATGTCGCCATCACATACTAAAAATAATGTTGGAGGCAGTGGTCATGCTTTCTCTTGGTCTATCCCAAGGTCCAGACATAATGATTATCAGAGATTCCAGAGAAACTGGCAACTTATGGACCGATCAAAATAGTAAGTAAGTAAGTATATCCTTTATTAATCCAACTGCTAACCGCATTTTGGTTTACACATGTATATCACGTCCAGGTTAAAGTACTAAGGCCTATATTCCGGTGAAAATCATCCTAATTATGAAAGATTTACGAGCTAGACTGTCAGCAGTCGGGAGAACCCGGGAGAACCCGATGAGTTTTTACACGAAGCAATTTCCTGTCACAAACTTTTGGAGCTGACCATCACTTTCTTTGGCGGAGTGTATTCCAGAGGCATATCATTCAGAACACCAGCTGGGCTGCACAGAACAAAGTGGATGGCCAAGAGTATTTATAGTCTTAAGATTTGGATGTTCAAGAGACAGTTCAAGTTGACAAGAAGAGAAGAAAAGGGGATAGCTAACATCTGCTTGTTCACAGTAATGACGTATGTCGAAGTCTGGTTTCAAGCATCATATGCACCATTGGCTTCTCGAATAGACCTAGAGCTCTTGAAGGACATTGACAGATTGATAAACAAGGAGAAAAATTGTGCAGTTTCAGAGGTTGCAATGAAGAAATTTCCGGGTCACTTCTGGTATCTGTCGGAGGAATTGGAGACTTTTTGCGTTCTTTGATGATGGGGTCTCCATTGATTTATCATGCGAAAAATGGTTGCTCCTCTGGACAAAACTGGCATCGAACATCCACTAAAGAGAATACCAGGTAACGTCTGATCAGCTGGAAGCAACTGGAAAATTTTATCACGGAAAACACTATAGAAGATTCTTCAGCATTACAAGCATTCCAGCAAGTTTCATCGAACAAGATGTTGATACTTTGGCCAAAAGATGAGAACTACAAGTTAGCCAAGGCCACTGACAGCTCAGTAATAGTTGTGAAAGACATAGCAGAGCGTGGAGTGGCACTCATGGACGAGTATAACAAGCTTCAAACAAATAACGAGGATCATAAGCAGTTTCTGGAATATCGTCACAGATATCCAGACAGGAACAAAGATACTGATTCATTAATACATTAAGTATTAACTGGAACTAAACATTTTAACGTTCACTTGTGTATCTTGCCCAAATAGTAAATACTACCGTCCACCACTGCCCACCAGAATTTAGTTTGAATTTGTGCATAAGAATAGTACAACATTCTATGTTTTGTCTACGTTTTTACAATATATTTGATATAATTATGTTATGTCCGGTAGCAACTTCCAGGCCCGCCGACAGAAATTCCGGGCCCCTAGGCAGAGCAGTCACGGGCCCCTAGGCAGGGCAGTCACGGGCCCCTAGACAGAGCAGTCACGGGCTTCTAAACTATCTTTAGGCTTTAAGAGAAAAATATAAAAAAATTGAAATAATAAAAGTGCATGTACGACCGTACATAATGATATTTATATATACAACTATGATTTGATTCAGTTCTTAATTTTAAATTTATGCTAATCAAAAAGCAACTTTTCTGGATTTAGCTGCAGCAAACTCGTTTATAAAGTTGATTGCGGGCCCGGCCCGGGCCCCTAAAAATCGCCGGGCCCCTGGGCATTTGCCCCCTTGCCCCTCCCTCTCGGCGGGCCTGGCAACTTCTAAAACTCATAAAATCTCCACAAACTTTTCAGTATTATTATTTTTGTACCTAAAACTATATGTTTGGAGGGTGCCTCATTTAAAATTCCCCCAACAAATTTTTTACATGCAGCTAAGGACCACCCTAATATATATGCCACATCCTCACTATAGCGCGGACTTTGGGACCCACATCAACTACCGGGTCACGTTATACTGAAATTGTAATTTGCGACCACGTACATGTCTATGTAGCCGTGTACTTTCAGGTTTTATGAGCTAACGACAGCAGGAATTCGTGATGGTCAGGGCTGTAGCCTGTAGTCGAGGGTATATACGCGGGTATACAGCGTATACTCACCTCTGGAGAAATTTGAGAGCGTATACTCAGGGCTCTAGACGAGGGTATACGCGGGTATACAGCGTATACTTACCTCTGTAGATGAAATTTTGAGGAAAAAGAGAGGTTTTGACAGGTTTTTAGGGCGAATGACTAAAAAAAGGTCATCAACTTTTTCAGAGACGAAATCGTAAAAAGTCTGAAAATTTTCAGAGAGTTGGTGAAAAGTAAGAAATTTTTCTTAGACGAATTCCTAAAAAAAGGTCTTCAAATTTGTTTACGGTGACACCAGCCCTACTGACGCCGCTGGTCACCGGTAGCGTATACTCACCTCAAATTTTACCACTACAGCCCTGGTGATGGTCACGATAAACTAGTAAACTAGTTCACAGCATTCTCATGAAGACGTAAATGGAACTGTTACACTGTAAAGGCGGTAACAAAATTCTGCCTAATTCTATAAGGCGCTTTATATTCTTTTTTTTTATTTTCCGCCAGAGGCCATGAACTTCCGGGCACGTGTATGGCATACCAAAAAGCTGAATTTGTGTGGAATTAATTATTTTTGATCAGTTAAGGACATATACAACACCATAAACAACACATATACAACACCTTAAACACCAACTTTCTTTGCACGAAAAATCTACATTAAAGAAATTAAAGGGTTATTTGCATAATTATGTAATTGAAGTATAGATAAATATAGTTTTTGGTGAGTTGTGGTTGTTTCTCACTGCAGCGATGATTCCGCTTAGCAAAATGCAACAGACCACATACACGCGCATAATCTTCGTATATACTGTATAACCATTTCTAACCACTTCAGACGCGCAATCAGTTGGAATGCAGCTGAGTTCTTCTCCTGCTCTGTCGAGCGCTTTATATCTATCAATCGTTCAATAGAATTGGGTCAATTATTTCGTTGATGCAGCCACGTTAACAGCGATGATGATGGAATAGGTCTCTTGCAAGGGAGAATTCCATGTGTATACAGTACACCAGCGAATGTACAGATTCGTTGTATACTGCAGATACGACGCCACCGTGTTGTATACGAGCTAACTCGGTTATAATCAGTTCAGCGAATGACGAGATAAGAGATCAGAGCAGAGATCTATATGCGCTGTGTATACTTTGTTGCATAGAGCACACGTGTTCATAATTAAACTTTGGGTTTTATGACCGCGACCGCGCGTTATATCCTAATATACGCGTTATATCGACGCGTGTTATTGCAAGGGTCGGGTGCAGATGTGTAGGCCTAATATGGTTAAAAAAACTCATGAATAATTACACAATAATTATGATTATATAGGCCTACGTATGCACACTAATACACAGGACCTGCAGGATTAAACTGCAGCCTATCGTCTAGGCTATATTATATTTCGTCCAAGGACGAAGCAGACGATTGCACTCGAAAAGATATATGCGATAGGATGGACTGCAAAAGTATCTGAGAGCATTTAAGAACCTCTCAGAACTATATACGCATGCCTATGCACACACACGCATACAGTCTGCATAATGCATACAATATGTATGTATATATATATATATATATATATATATATATATATATATATATATATATATATATATATATATATATATATATATATATATATACACTGTGTCCGGAAATAAAGGGAACCCTTTTGTAAATAATGAAAATAATTAGTAAATGTGCTTCGATTTTCAAAATTCCAAAACTGTTTTAATCCTTACATAATTATCAACAAACTAGTGTATTTTTCCCGTCATAATTATGACGTTGGTTAAAATGTTCTGAACGCCGTCGTCAAGACGACCGTCGTCAAGACGACAGTATAGTGACGTCACAAACGGTTTCACAATAGAACAGAAAGGCTTTGTGACGTAGCGTTATACCAGGACAAATTTGCATATAAGGAAACTATATGTATAGATTATTTATAATTTATGAACGGCGTCCGCTAAAAAATTACGTCATAGTGACGTCGTTAAATTAGAAATTTAAACAAACTGTTAGATAATGGCTTTCAGCCAAGAAGACAAAATTACGATAAGATTTTTACGGAAAAACAGACATTTCGGACACTTTGAACAAACCTTGTAGTATAATATCATTCAAGTGTAAAAATAAAATTCAAGCACAATGTATTATTGATAAATAACATTTAAAAAATAATTGACATTTTTATGGAAAATGTTAGATGCCGTCCTTAACATTTGAATTCTGATGCAAATGACGTCATTGTGACGTCATTGATGGATACCCAAACTTTATATTTTCAACATTTTTAGGTAACTGTGCCAGGATTAAAACAGTTTTGGAATTTGAAAATCGAAGCACATTTACTAATTATTTTCATTATTTAAAAAAGGGTTCCCGTTATTTCCGGACACAGTGTATATATATATATATATATATATATATATATATATATATATATATATATATATATATATATATATATATATATATATATATATATATATATATATATATATATATATATATATATATATATATATATATATATATAGATATGTGTTATGCATGATATGCGGAAGGGCGCCTGTACTTGTCCTTGGAGAGACGACGCTTAAAGGTGACAATCCATATTCGTGTCATTCTATAGAACATCGAATGAACACGTGCACAATTACTGCACATGTCATGCATAAACAAGGATTGATTACAGTCAGATGCTGCCAACAATCCTATCATTCTAATCACATACCAATCTAGGCTCATCGGTCTCTCTTATTCATGTATATATATATATATATATATATATATATATATATATATATATATATATATATATATATATATATATATATATATATATATATATATATATATAAAGCTGAATGCATGCACACATATATATACATTTATTAAATTTTGTAGTATAGATACGGAATATATATAACATATAAGCCTATGTATACATTCTATACATGCACGCCTACCGTATGTAAAATGTGTGTATAAACATATATACATATATATACAAACGCAAGAGGCAGTTATAAGTGGCTGTGGATAGCTTTGATGCGTGAGTTTTTCGTTACATGAAACTCATATAGCCTGTGCTGCAGTGAACAGACAACGATCAAGACGACGATGAAGATGCACCGGACTATGACAAAGACAGATATGATGAAGATGAAGATCCCAGAACTATGACAAAGACAGATATGATGAAGATTCCAGGACTATGACAAAGACATATATGATGAAGATCCCAGGACTATGACAAAGACAGATATGATGAAGATACCAAGACTATGACAAAGACAGATATGATGAAGATACCAAGACTATGACAAAGACAGATATGATGAAGATCCCAGGACTATGACAAAGACAGATATGATGAAGATGAAGATCCCAGAACTATGACAAAGACAGATATGATGAAGATTCCAGGACTATGACAAAGACATATATGATGAAGATCCCAGGACTATGACAAAGACAGATATGATGAAGATACCAAGACTATGACAAAGACAGATATGATGAAGATCCCAGGACTATGACAAAGACAGATATGATGAAGATGAAGATCCCAGAACTATGACAAAGACAGATATGATGAAGATTCCAGGACTATGACAAAGACAGATATGATGAAGATACCAAGACTATGACAAAGACAGAGATGATGAAGATCCCAGGACTATGACAAAGACAGATATGATGAAGATACCAAGACTATGACAAAGACAGATATGATGAAGATCCCAAGACTATGACAAAGACAGATATGATGAAGATCCCAGAACTATGACAAAGACAGATATGATGAAGATTCCAGGACTATGACAAAGACAGATATGATGAAGATCCCAAGACTATGACAAAGACAGATATGATGAAGATACCAAGACTATGACAAAGACAGATATGATGAAGATACCAAGACTATGACAAAGACAGATATGATGAAGATACCAAGACTATGACAAAGACAGATATGATGAAGATACCAAGACTATGACAAAGACAGATATGATGAAGATCCCAGGACTATGACAAAGACAGATATGATGAAGATACCAAGACTATGACAAAGACAGATATGATGAAGATCCCAAGACTATGACAAAGACAGATATGATGAAGATCCCAAGACTATGACAAAGACAGATATGATGAAGATCCCAAGACTATGACAAAGACAGATATGATGAAGATACCAAGACTATGACAAAGACAGATATGATGAAGATACCAAGACTATGACAAAGACAGATATGATGAAGATACCAAGACTATGACAAAGACAGATATGATGAAGATACCAAGACTATGACAAAGACAGATATGATGAAGATCCCAGGACTATGACAAAGACAGATATGATGAAGATACCAAGACTATGACAAAGACAGATATGATGAAGATCCCAAGACTATGACAAAGACAGATATGATGAAGATCCCAAGACTATGACAAAGACAGATATGATGAAGATACCAAGACTATGACAAAGACAGATATGATGAAGATACCAAGACTATGACAAAGACAGATATGATGAAGATCCCAGGACTATGACAAAGACAGATATGATGAAGATACCAAGACTATGACAAAGACAGATATGATGAAGATCCCAAGACTATGACAAAGACAGATATGATGAAGATCCCAAGACTATGACAAAGACAGATATGATGAAGATCCCAAGACTATGACAAAGACAGATATGATGAAGATCCCAAGACTATGACAAAGACAGATATGATGAAGATCCCAAGACTATGACAAAGACAGATATGATGAAGATCCCAAGACTATGACAAAGACAGATATGATGAAGATACCAAGACTATGACAAAGACAGATATGATGAAGATACCAAGACTATGACAAAGACAGATATGATGAAGATCCCAGGACTATGACAAAGACAGATATGATGAAGATACCAAGACTATGACAAAGACAGATATGATGAAGATCCCAAGACTATGACAAAGACAGATATGATGAAGATCCCAAGACTATGACAAAGACAGATATGATGAAGATCCCAAGACTATGACAAAGACAGATATGATGAAGATCCCAAGACTATGACAAAGACAGATATGATGAAGATCCCAAGACTATGACAAAGACAGATATGATGAAGATCCCAAGACTATGACAAAGACAGATATGATGAAGATACCAAGACTATGACAAAGACAGATATGATGAAGATACCAAGACTATGACAAAGACAGATATGATGAAGATACCAAGACTATGACAAAGACAGATATGATGAAGATACCAAGACTATGACAAAGACAGATATGATGAAGATCCCAGGACTATGACAAAGACAGATATGATGAAGATACCAAGACTATGACAAAGACAGATATGATGAAGATCCCAAGACTATGACAAAGACAGATATGATGAAGATCCCAAGACTATGACAAAGACAGATATGATGAAGATACCAAGACTATGACAAAGACAGATATGATGAAGATCCCAGGACTATGACAAAGACAGATATGATGAAGATACCAAGACTATGACAAAGACAGATATGATGAAGATACCAAGACTATGACAAAGACAGATATGATGAAGATCCCAGGACTATGACAAAGACAGATATGATGAAGATCCCAGGACTATGACAAAGACAGATATGATGAAGATACCAAGACTATGACAAAGACAGATATGATGAAGATACCAAGACTATGACAAAGACAGATATGATGAAGATCCCAGAACTATGACAAAGACAGATATGATGAAGATCCCAGGACTATGACAAAGACAGATATGATGAAGATCCCAAGACTATGACAAAGACAGATATGATGAAGATACCAAGACTATGACAAAGACAGATATGATGAAGATCCCAGGACTATGACAAAGACAGATATGATGAAGATCCCAGGACTATGACAAAGACAGATATGATGAAGATCCCAAGACTATGACAAAGACAGATATGATGAAGATACCAAGACTATGACAAAGACAGATATGATGAAGATACCAAGACTATGACAAAGACAGATATGATGAAGATCCCAGGACTATGACAAAGACAGATATGATGAAGATCCCAGGACTATGACAAAGACATATATGATGAAGATCCCAGGACTATGACAAAGACAGATATGATGAAGATCCCAGGACTATGACAAAGACAGATATGATGAAGATACCAAGACTATGACAAAGACAGATATGATGAAGATCCCAGGACTATGACAAAGACAGATATGATGAAGATCCCAGGACTATGACAAAGACAGATATGATGAAGATCCCAGGACTATGACAAAGACAGATATGATGAAGATACCAAGACTATGACAAAGACAGATATGATGAAGATACCAAGACTATGACAAAGACAGATATGATGAAGATCCCAGGACTATGACAAAGACAGATATGATGAAGATCCCAGGACTATGACAAAGACAGATATGATGAAGATCCCAAGACTATGACAAAGACAGATATGATGAAGATACCAAGACTATGACAAAGACAGATATGATGAAGATACCAAGACTATGACAAAGACAGATATGATGAAGATACCAAGACTATGACAAAGACAGATATGATGAAGATACCAAGACTATGACAAAGACAGATATGATGAAGATCCCAGGACTATGACAAAGACAGATATGATGAAGATCCCAGGACTATGACAAAGACATATATGATGAAGATCCCAGGACTATGACAAAGACAGATATGATGAAGATCCCAGGACTATGACAAAGACAGATATGATGAAGATACCAAGACTATGACAAAGACAGATATGATGAAGATCCCAGGACTATGACAAAGACAGATATGATGAAGATCCCAGGACTATGACAAAGACAGATATGATGAAGATCCCAGGACTATGACAAAGACAGATATGATGAAGATACCAAGACTATGACAAAGACAGATATGATGAAGATACCAAGACTATGACAAAGACAGATATGATGAAGATCCCAGGACTATGACAAAGACAGATATGATGAAGATCCCAGGACTATGACAAAGACAGATATGATGAAGATCCCAAGACTATGACAAAGACAGATATGATGAAGATACCAAGACTATGACAAAGACAGATATGATGAAGATACCAAGACTATGACAAAGACAGATATGATGAAGATCCCAGGACTATGACAAAGACAGATATGATGAAGATCCCAAGACTATGACAAAGACATATATGATGAAGATCCCAGGACTATGACAAAGACAGATATGATGAAGATCCCAGGACTATGACAAAGACAGATATGATGAAGATACCAAGACTATGACAAAGACAGATATGATGAAGATCCCAGGACTATGACAAAGACAGATATGATGAAGATACCAAGACTATGACAAAGACAGATATGATGAAGATACCAAGACTATGACAAAGACAGATATGATGAAGATACCAAGACTATGACAAAGACAGATATGATGAAGATCCCAGGACTATGACAAAGACAGATATGATGAAGATCCCAGGACTATGACAAAGACAGATATGATGAAGATCCCAGGACTATGACAAAGACAGATATGATGAAGATACCAAGACTATGACAAAGACAGATATGATGAAGATACCAAGACTATGACAAAGACAGATATGATGAAGATCCCAGGACTATGACAAAGACAGATATGATGAAGATACCAAGACTATGACAAAGACAGATATGATGAAGATCCCAGGACTATGACAAAGACAGATATGATGAAGATACCAAGACTATGACAAAGACAGATATGATGAAGATACCAAGACTATGACAAAGACAGATATGATGAAGATACCAAGACTATGACAAAGACAGATATGATGAAGATCCCAGGACTATGACAAAGACAGATATGATGAAGATCCCAGGACTATGACAAAGACAGATATGATGAAGATCCCAGGACTATGACAAAGACAGATATGATGAAGATCCCAGGACTATGACAAAGACAGATATGATGAAGATCCCAGGACTATGACAAAGACAGATATGATGAAGATACCAAGACTATGACAAAGACAGATATGATGAAGATCCCAGGACTATGACAAAGACAGATATGATGAAGATACCAAGACTATGACAAAGACAGATATGATGAAGATCCCAGGACTATGACAAAGACAGATATGATGAAGATCCCAGGACTATGACAAAGACAGATATGATGAAGATGAATATCCCAGGACTATGACAAAGACAGACAGACAAAGATACATGTAGGTAGACAGAGAGACAGAGAGAGGGAGTAAACAAGGCAGCAATGTAAGTATAAGCCAGTATTGCTAATTCACTGCTATGCATTTTAAAAGAAAGAATCAGATGTCTGATTTATTTTTACTGATTTTATACAATTCTGACATCCTGATTTCAAATATGTTGATGAAATTTGGCCATCACGTCACAATTTCGTACAAATCAAATTATAAGTTTATTGAATTTTTACATTATTGAGAAATTATTTTCTCTTTGATACACTGCAGAAACAAATTATAAGAAAGGTTTATAAAAGTCCTGATGTCAAAATCTTAGAAACAGATGACAGTGCCCAGATGTTTACAATAATTTTATACAAAATATATGGCAAAATCTTGTATACAATGAAACTGAGACATAAACCGTCTTAGGGACAGAAACGTGTTTTCTTAGATTTTCTTGCGTGTTCTTCCTCTGACGAACAATCTCTGTTCATCATCCAGAAATAGTCCATCAAATCAAAGGGGGTTTCCAGAGAGTAGTCCAAAAGTGGTCCAAGTCCGATTCCAGGGTACCAGATCAGGAGAGGCAGAGTAGCTGTCAAGGCGGGTGTCGTTTACGGCGAGAAGAATTGGAAGGCGGAGGATCAGATGAGTCAGGGTAGGAGTATTTGAAAAGGTGAGACTTCAGTTCTGAGTGAAAGTCCGGGGGTGATAGATAGAGGAACAAGAGGAGGAGGATGAAGGACGGGTAGCAATGATGATGGAGGCACTGAGAAAGTGCGGAATTCAGGAGGGAGATCATTCCAGAGGCGTGGTGCTGTGATGGAAATGGCTCGGTTGGAGAACTTGAGGTGAGTAGTGACTGGGGGTCGAGAAAGACTGAGATAGGACGATGATCGGGTCTGAATGGTGAAGAGATCACGAAGTTACTTGGGCTGGGAATATTGTAGGGAGTTGTAGGATAGTGATAGAACTTTCTAGTGGATTCGCTCTGTGATTTTTAACTAATGGAGTGATTTGAGGATGGGAGTGATATGATGATGTTTGGGCGTTCTAGTGACAGCTCTGGCTAGTGAGTTTTGGATAAGCTGTAGAAGCTTGATTTGAGTGGATTCGAGGTTGAGAAAAAGAGAATTGCAGTAATCAAGCTTTGAATGAACAATGGAGGTAGCAATGGTGGAGGCAGTTTTAAGGTCGAGCATGGGTCGTATGCGTCGGAGGTCACGAATGTGCATGAAGCAGGAGCGCGAGAGGTTGGAGATGTGGTTAGAGAAGGAGAGGTGTGGATAAAAAATAACACCAAGATTGCGAACAGGGGAGTCAGCGGTGAAGGTGAGAGACGATGAGTTAGTCGAAAGGTTTATGGAAGGATCAGGGATTTTCTTGATTTGATCAGGAAGGCCTAGGATGATGAATTCAGTTTTGGAAGGGTTAAGGCAGAGGAGATTGGATGACATCCACTCTTAAATAAGGTTAACCACGTTGATTAGTTGTGTGATGGCGGTGGAAAAAGAGTCTGGGAAGAAGGATATGAAGAGTTGGGTGTCATCTGCATAGAGATGGTGGTCGACAGAGGAGGATTTTATGAGATGGCTTAAGGGTGTGGTATAAAGGATGAAAAGTAGTGGATCCAGGACGGAGCCTTGAGGGACACCACAGGAAAGAGGAAGGGGTTGTGAGCAGTGGCTGGAGGCTTTAACAGAGAAGGATCGGGAAGACAAGTAGGACTGGAACCAGAGTGGAGCAGTATCAGAGACGCTAAACCAAGAAGATAGTCGTTGAAGAAGAAGGCTGTGATCAATGGTGTCAAATGCGGCAGAGATGTCGAGAAAACCCTACGTGATACAGAAAAACGGATATCATTTTTGAAATCAGCAGACTAAAATCTTTTAGAAAAACATGTTTTTGGCAGAACATCAAAAATCATGCATAGCAGTGTTACCTAACTAAACTCGGCCTTGACTGAATCGACAACCCAGACCAGTTAAGCCGAACCGGATGACTTCTTCTGCATACACAGTCGCTGATCTTAATAGCCATAGGAGTCAGATAAGCAGTATGAGTGTCGAGAGGTCAGAGTTCGTTGTCACCATTGATGTATAGACTACTATTTAGTGACTCTGCAATAGACGATAATTAACCTCTGCTGGACGTCTTCAGTCGTCAAGGGCCTCTGGGTCCGTGGTCGGGTCAAGGCCTCTGGGTCCGTGGTCAGGTCAAGGCCTCTGGGTCCGTGGTCGTGTCAAGGCCGTGGCACGAGCAATCATCATGCTGGCCTTGGTTGCGGTCACATGTTGAAACCATACGTGCCTCTTCATACACTTCATCCACATAAATATATACATACATATTACATAAGTAGGTTTACATATACACATGTTTAAGACATCCAGTCACGTACTGCAGATCTCATCTAATCCAATGACTTTTATAGCGCCTTTACAATGATGCACAAGGTCGTTAAGCGACCATCAGCAAGGGTTTAACTTTGTCCCACAATTCCTCCTTTATTCCGTCTTGCTTCACTTTCTCCTTCCCTTCTTCCTTCCCTTCTTCCACCCCTTCCCCTATAGACGGATTCGATATGCTTTGTCCGCCACTGAATTTCACTCTTAGATAGCGGAGTATATGTTTACGCTCTGTTTCACAACTGTTATAACATGTTGAAGACAATGAGACCAGGACAAAGCAAAACAACAATCCCTCATGTCTCTCATGCAGAGGAAGTGACGCAAAGCAAAGCGAATTCGTCTTCCAATAGTTAAGTACACGCAACAATACTTCATTGTCGTTGAATGAACTTAATTCAAACCAAAAAAACGCTGTCATGTCGCAGAAAAATATGTCAGCACAGGGCAAAAGGTGACTGTGACACTTTAAAAATGGTGGTGACCGTAGACGACCACCATCACAATACAAAGGTACGTCTGTATATGACCATCAGTTGCTGATCGTCTCTTCACCGACCTTCGCCAACACTGATGCTGCAGGAGGCGTGTAAGATATCAAAGAGAGATATAGAGACCAACACTACGACACCTATAGTATAGCGTTGCTATGTTTTCTACTTGTGGAGATGTGCAGGTGCCGCTCCCCGGTACATCATCGTGTCTTTTCGTGTCTTGGACCTTCCGTTTTTAATAGTCTTCCGCTGCACCCGCGTGTTGTTGCATTTAGCTCTGTTCAGTAAACAGTTTTAAGCTGGCTTAAACGCATTTATTTAGATCATTTATTCATTGATGCAGCGCCTTTGTAAGGTACCTTATTCGCGCTAAATAAAGTGTCTTGATACATACATACATACATACATACATACATACATACATACATACATACATACATACATACATACATACATACATACATACATACATACATACATACATACATACATACATACATACTACCTTACCTTCATTACATTGCATCACCCATCTTACATTAACCTAGCTGACCTAACTAGCCTTACATTACCTTAGCTTTCCTTAACGATTCAGTATACCTCTCTAACCTTAGTGACCTTCC
Organism: Allolobophora icterica; assembly: GCA_963556255.1. NCBI lineage: Eukaryota > Metazoa > Annelida > Clitellata > Crassiclitellata > Lumbricidae > Allolobophora > Allolobophora icterica. The sequence continues at coordinate 54,311,459 of OY744603.1, read as the reverse complement.
GGCCCTTACCACACCTTACCCAAGGGGGTACTGTTGTCGGTTAAGGTAACCGTAAGCGTCCCTTATCGTACCCGATGTGTCACTGTGCTTTCCGTTGAAGCTTCCGTCATGTCAGTGCTGTCGCCGGCTAACCCCCTGCATCTGCCCTCAGCACCATTTGGCACAAGCCACCCCCAACTCCTCTGCAGAAGCGACGCAAATTGCCCGGACAAACAAGGACAATGGCGAATTCCGCTGTCCCTATGGGATAGTAGCCCACAGCTTCAAATCGATCTGGCTCGTTGGTGGTGGGGTGGGGGTGGGTATTTTGCGTCCTGGTTTTGGGCTTCGTTTGCCCTGCCTTAATGTATCTGCCCGGGGATCCTATTGTGTTGTGTTTTGCTGCCCCCAACAATAACAGTTTACAAAAATTGGCTCGAGTCCATTGCTTCCGTAGAATCGGAGTGTTTTCCATCCTACACACAACAACAAATGGCTTCCGGTCATTTCGTCTGTCTGTCATTCCTCGTCTGCTTCGAGTATCACCGTCTGTCTGTCTGTCTGTCTGTCTGTCTGTCTGTCTGTCTGTCTGTCTGTCTGTCTGTCTGTCTGTCTGTCTGTCTGTCTGTCTGTCTGTCTGTCTGTCTGTCTGTCTGTCTGTCTGTCTGTCTGTCTGTCTGTCCGTGTTTCATGCACGAGCTCCACATGTATACGATGTTCGAGTCGGCGATATGCCCATATACATCTTTGAAGGTACTACAGAAGGCAATGTAAGGTAAAGTATATACCGTGAAGGTAAATTAAGATAAAGACTGTGATGTAGGGTAAGGTAAGGTAAGGTAAACACCGTGATAACAAGTTAATTAAGGTAAAAACCGTGATGTAAAGTAAGGTAATGTATAAAGTAAGGTAAATGCCGTGATGTATTGTAAGCTTACCAAGCTAAGGTTAGGTTAGGTAAGGAGGTAAGACCGTGATGTAAGGTAAGGACCATAAGGCCGAATAAGGATCGTAAAACGGGGTAAGGTAAAAGCCATTAGGTGGGGTAGGCCTAAAGTTAAACTAAGGTAAGGTAAGGACCCAGGGACGTCTTTCCCCCCTAAATCATTGGAGCAACGTCCCTTTTCCCCCTCTTCTTCCCCCTCCCCGTTCCTTCCCCCCTAAAATTCAGGCACACACACTGACAGATCTTCCCTCCCTATTTCTTGGATGGAGCATTTGCTCCAAGGTTTTTATGGTGTAGACGCCCCTGTAAGGACCGTAAGGCCAAATAACGACCGTAAAGTGGGGGTAAGGTAAAAACCAAAATGTGGGGGTTAAAGGTAAGGCAATTCCCTGGAAGCACTCCTAAGGGACGTGAATCTGGAGATTGAATTATATTTTGGCTTAAGCGCAAGTATGGCACAACAATCGGACACCCATTGATGACATTGTTTCCCATGACACACCGGGTTTCAAATCCCGGATGCAGAGGTGAATGGCAAACGCAATGTGTCACTGTGCCACCCAGAAGTCGACAACACGATTGAATGTCCGTGGCTGTGTATCAGGATCACTGTCTGTTTGCCTTCGTTTGTCTATATGTCTGTATGTCTGTCTGTACAGACGTTTATACAGAAACATGCAACGAGGATGTGAGTGTTTTAAGACGTTTCATGTTCTGCGAATTCCTTAGAAAGAGATTGTTAACGGTAGGAATTGTCTGACTAATATTGCCTTTCCCCTTTCATCTTGTAATTTTAAAGGAAGCTATCTTCACGTGTCTCTCTTTCTGTGTGTGCTTGTAGCTGCACCTCTCTCTGTCTCTGTCTCTCTGTGTGTCTGTGTCTGTGTCTGTCTCTGTGTCTGTCTGTCTCTGTCTCTGTCTGTCTGTCTGTCTGTCTCTGTCTGTCTGTCTGTCTGTCTGTCTGTCTGTCTGTCTGTCTCTGTCTGTCTGTCTGTCTGTCTGTCTGTCTGTCTGTCTGTCTCTCTCTCTCTCTCTCTCTCTCTCTCAGCTGTTGGTCTCTACTTGTCTGTCTTTCCTTACGTTTGTCTGTCCGTCCGCCCGTCCGTCTATCTGTCCATATATCTGGCAACCGACCGTCTGTCTGTCTGTCTGTCTGCAAATCTCTCTCTCACCCGCCATATCACTAGCCATGTGAATGAACAGCCCAGGCCATGTTAGCCAAACAGTCGTCTAGCGTGACAACCCGACAGCGAGAGACCTTACGTGGCGTCATTTCCGGCAAGGCTATCTAGGTTCACAATGAGGGGTTGTGAATTGGTTAGTCATGGCGTTATTAGTAACTGCTGCTAGCTATTCGGTTGCGTTTATGTGTGGCTTTAGTTTCCATTGTGCTTCTGTCCATTGGGCTAAAGTGCTGCGCATGCGTGACTTGGCAGATTTTTATCAGTTAACGACGACAACGCACTGATATGATCGTGGTATGAGCAATAATGAGTCATGGAGATCAGTTGTGTGATGCTAGGAATTAGGTAGAACACAACAAGCATGAGAAACAGAGAATAAATGACTCGATGGCGTAGAAACTGATGCCAAACATTCAACAACAAGACAAAAGCATCGAGGGACAACGATTAGATGAGCTATGTAAACACCTACGGTCAAACCGGCCATGGATAGCGATGATGATGATGATGATGATGATGATGATGATGATGATGATGATGATGATGATGATGATGATGATGATGATGATGATGATGATGATGATGATGATGATGATGATGATGATGATGATGATGATGATGATGATGATGATGATGATGATGATGATGATGATGATGATGATGATGATGATGATGATGATGATGATGATGATGATGATGATGATGATGATGATGATGATGATGATGATGATTTGGAAAAGCACCTTCACCAGAGAGTAGCAGAGACCACCATAATCTGTCAAAGCTCTCAGTGGAATAAAATGACAATCACTTCAGGAAATATACTTACGACGCACATGCAAGCCTACATGGTAATCAGATACAGTTTCAGTGCTATATCAGACATTAGACACTAGAATCTGCTGTTGCGAGACACGAGTGTGCTAGAATAGACACACGATCTGAAGCCAAGGCGGATTCACTGTCTCCTACAGTTTCTGACACTTTTTGTCTAATTTCTTCAGCAGATCAGATCGCTCTTTTGTCGTTCATCAAGACATTATCACGTGCTTCATTGTCAAATTAATTCTGTCCGTTCCAACCATCCGTCCATCCGACCTTCTGTCTGACGTTGTCACCGTTTGTCGGTCCGTGTAACTGTCTGTCTGTCTCTCACTAGGGTGCGTTGACCTTGCACGTATGCATCCATATTATGCTTTGAATTTCCTCTCTAGACATCTCTGTAGCTGTTGTCGCCGCTGTTTCCTGTTACATGTGCTTGCGTACGTGTCTTTGTCCGTCTACTTGTCCATGTTGTGCCTCCTCTTGGCCGACGATGTATGAGCATCATAAGGTGTCGTTGACGCCTTCATTCGCCATCTGTCGACGCCCTTCGTCGACTCTTGCCCTCCTCAACAACGCATCAGAGACATCCGGACAATCGCACCACGTCCAATGCGCTCGACTATGATCCAAGGTACAGGCGTAGCTACATTGAGGCAAGAAGGGAGGCCTGCTCTTGAATTGAAGTCTGGCTACGCTCCTGATCCAAGGCATTCATCTTCCTGTTTTTGTGTAGCGCCATTCCGAAAAGTTATCGACCGAGCGCCCTAAAGAGCTGTGTGTTACTGTTAGACACTTAATGCAGCGTCTTTCAAGTAGCAACTAAGTGAAGTTACACTGTAGGTGGTATAATTGACTGAACATTCAGGAACTGCGTTATTGTGACGGTGGCTCAAACAACCAGCAGAATCCTGCACTGCGTGTCAAAGAACCACGCGCCAATCGAACATCCTACTTGTTCAGACGATAATAGCGAAATATCAATGTATGGTTATAAGTACATTTGAAAATATGTATGTACGTATATATGTATGTTTGCATGTATGTATGTATGTATGTATGACATACATACATACATACACTGTATGTATGTATGTATGTATGTACGTATGTATGTATGTATGTATGTATGTATTATTATTATTATTATTAAGGAGCTTTTATATAGCGCCCCTTCAAGGTTATCTACTCAGGAGCGCTCCTAGTCCAACCACGGCTAAAGAAAGTTGTTTCCAAGTTTGCAAGAAACAAGGTAGAATGAGTCATAGGGACCAGGCGAAGTGCAACAGGAGGGCCATTCCAGGTTGCGGGACCAGCGACCGAAAAAGAACGGCGCTGCATAATGGCTGTCCGCATGCGGGGGACCAATAGCTCGGCCTGATCAGCCGAGCGAAGAGCAGATCGCCGCAAGACCCCTGAGGTAGAGCGACACAACTCCCGCAGGTATGGGGGAGCAAGTCCCTCTAGACAACGCCTAACCAGTGCAGAGACCCTATATGCGATCCGCAGCGGGAAAGGGAGCCAGTGCAGAACATCCCGCATATAAAGAGAAACCTGGCCAAATCTGGGGATGCGACCAATAAGACGTGCGGCTGCACGCAAAACCCGGTCCAAGCACCCAAGGCGGGCAGCTGGGAGGCCAGCGTAAAGGGCGCTACAGTAGTCCAAACGGGAAACCACAAACGCATGGACAAGGGTGGAAGCAGCCGCCTGCGTCAGAGTGCGGGAGTACGTATGTATGTATGTATGTATGTATGTATGTATGTATGTATGTATGTATGTATGTATGTATGTATGTATGTATGTATGTATGTATGTATGTATGTATGTATGTATGCATGCATGTATGTATGTATGTATGTATGTAAGTATGTATGCATGTATCTATATACATAGATACATGCATGCATACGTACGAATGTAGGCCTACGTACATACGCTTGTATGTACGTAGGCCTACATACGTACGTAGGCCTATGTATATATATATATGTATTTTATGTATGTATGTATGTATGTATGTATCTCGACAATTCATGTAGCAACTTTTAAATACCCATAAAAAGGTATAGGGTGTTCAGCTAGTAGTGACTGTTGCCTATACTTGAAAAATTAGTTTAATCGACATTCATGACGTTCCACTACGCAAATGCCTGGTTGTTCATACCATTCAGGACTATAAGCAAGTCATGGACAGTTGGTAGTTCACGTATAGGTCACTTTGGTGTCATGAGCGTATACGGCCTACGCGTAAGATTTTTCTGAATTTCATGCCGACTTTGTTTACAGCAGAGGTTCCTAATCCCTTCAATGCCTTGCAGCCTTAGGAAATGTTTGATTAATGTTCGTAAAAGTAATATCACATTTGAAGATGAATAAGTCAAATTTCTATTTTTTTAACCACAGTTTGAACCACATGTACTCAGATAGTACTGCAGGTGAACAAATTGAACTTTAAAAAATAATTTAACTCAGTGCATAAAATGCAAATAAAAATTGAGCAATTAGAAAAAATTGTAAACAGTAACAAATCAGTACAATAGTAACATACTTTCCTTCTTTGTCGCACCCCCTGAAATGCCATCTCGCACCCTCTGGGGGTGCGAGCACCCCAGGTTGGGAAACCCTGGTTTACAGCAACCAGCGATTGATGCCTTGAGCATTAGTACAGTAGCGCTATTTGCTATTTGTAGGCCAACGGAACACTGGATCGGACCACATGCGATGCGGTTTATCCTGTCTTGACGAGCGCCTCACTCGCATCGCATCAGGCGACGTAAGGCGTGTTTCGTACGGCCGTTGAACCCAACCATCTCCACTGGCGTGCGGTGTGCAGCTCCTTCTCCTTCTTCCCCTCGTGCCACGCCACTCACACGCGGTGTGCTTCAGACATTTCCTGAAGAAGAGGTTAATGTACTGTGCGTGTGTGCGTGTGTATGAGAAGATACGTTGAGTGACAGAGTGATCAGGTGCTTTATTACTCCTCTGTTTTTTTGTGCATGTGCGTCTACTAGGATAGGAAAGAAAATAAACATGCTGCAACGACTTTCATATGGGGCAGATTGCAACATATCATATATATTATGAATAGCGGCGGGCACACCACAATCCGTGAAGATTTTATAAATAACAATAATTTTATTTAAACAATATCTGAATCATAATCATAGTTTTATTCTAAAGTCGTTATGTTTCGTTTAGTGTGTTTCAAGCATTTTGCAGATTTTATTAATTTTTGTTAATTAAATTTAATAATTACGCCCTACCTTGCTGTTTAATGTTAATCGCGGACGTCAATCCAAAGAGACGCCCGCAATCGCTTTAGACCAACAGCCTAAGTTTAGGCAGCCCTCAGTATTCGACACTGTATACCGCGCTAAAAAGACCGAAGGAAGCGATGTTTCACAAGATAGACCTAGGCAGTGGATAGTACGTAAGTCAATTGGCGTCAGCCAAGCGACACTTTAAGGAGCAGTCCGTCGAATAAAACGTTCCACTGCTCCCCCCAAATGTTGCAACTATTTCTATAATATGGTTTGATTATATCATCTGATTGCTGTGTTAAATTGAAGAGTAGAATAAGAATCTTATGTTTTGGTTGTACTTGTAAACATTATAAATTATTGTATTAATTAATTACTTATGTTAAAATTTGCCAGTAGGCCTAAATGAGAACCTAGTGTTATAATTACAAGTATGACAAATATAAATAATTTGAAGATTCAAGTGGTATATTGAGAATCTCGATTGAAATAGGGGTTCTCTTCTATTATCAAGTCTGTATCACATGTTAAACAAATGTCACTTATTTGTTCCAATTTTCTCCTATATTTCTGTTTAATTGTATTGATTCATAACTCCTAAAAATACAGAAGTAGAATAAGGATTTGATGAATAAAAAAATTACTTATCTTTTAAACTTGCAATAAAACTTTGTTTTACTGACTCATATAAATAGATTAAGAATACCATGTGCACTGAGAATGTTCATCAAGAATCTTTTGTACATCTAAAATTCATGTTTTATGATAATTGATGCAAAATATTGTTTAAAGTGTCTTATCACAGTTCATGCATAAAAGACATTATTAACTGTATTATCTTATGATGTTAAACAATGAACACTAATGACATTGTAAAGTTCAGTTTTGACACCTTTATATGGTGTCTTATACATGCTATAACTTCATTTTACTGCACTGTATATGATCTAACTTGTCGTCAACGGCCTTTGATGTCATAGGACGACGTTAAACTGTGGAATGATAAAATAGCAGTGGAATGGCGGTGCTGCATTTCACGCATCTTAGCATGGGCGACGATCCCGGGGAGTCAAGAGGAACAAGACCCCCACATTTAAGAGTGGGAAACACACCATACATTCGCCCCCTCCCAACATTTTGAAAAGCCACCAAAAAAGTCAAAAGTTTTTCTCGCGCGTCAGCGGAAAAAATATTGACCTCTTTTTTTACCAGATCAGTTCAAACTCTTTGACCAGATCAGTTCTAAAGTGTCCCCCACCTGTCAAACAAGATCGCCGCCAGTGCATCTTAGCATCGCTTGTTTAACGTTATATAGGCCTAATTCGAGTGATTGGCGAAAATAGCAAACACAAGTCAAAACCCGTACTAAGAGCAACTTAAAAAATATGAATTCTGATGAAAGGATGTGCATTTTATTCAGAGGCCAGCATCTCTTACAATACGGTTTGCGAGTTCACGGGACAGTCTGGATGACGACGATAGCAGAAGATAAGAGGCTGTGCGAAACACTTTGACACTTTAACGACGAGCTGCATTGGCTTTCCAGTCGCTTTGAGTACACTCTCGTCGGTTAAGCAAGAGGGTAACGTTGCGGAAGCTTACCCCCACTGGCGTCATTCGATAAACTGATGAAAACTGCCCCGGGGAGACTCATAGCCGCTGTCCCATTCAGATACCGCCTCAGTGGATCCGATTTAAGGGTAGGCCCTACAGATTCACCAATGTTGAGAGGTCGCTCGGCGGATAGTTTCCCGATAACAGGAAGTTCAGTTCTTCGAGGCTGGGAAGGTACACAGTACTGTGAAATTACAGGTCTGCGTATAAGAAGCTAACGCTAGAGAAGCTTACTCCATCGGTGCCGTCAAGAAACGACGATCTAGTATAGGTGCCAAAAGAGACAAACCAAATTGGTCACTGCGCTCCCGGGGAAAGTCACAACCGTAGCAGCGCTCACTGTCCAATTCATAAACGTTACAACGGACACGATAACAGGGCTATTGCACACGGAGACCCCAGAATAATGTGATATATCATTCAAGTGGGTAGCGGTGGTGAAGGGTCTCACCCAATCAATTCATTGAAAAATGGGCTGCGACCATACGGTCTCTATGGACAAACGTGTACATTTACATTTACATCTAGATAGCGAGAGAATAAGAAGTACATGGGTGAGAGAGAGAAAGGAAAGAGACAGACAGACAGACAGACAGACAAAGAGAGAGAGAGAGAGAGTGGGTCAGTTCAACTTAGAGTTGAAACTCAATAGGACTGTCCATATACTGTACACAAAGCACCAATAAGTTGAACCTAGGCCTATATACCATATCACTACCGATGCGTTAAGCTGTGAATGACCAAAGTCCAGCAGGGAAATATTTTAAGAGGATCTGGACAATGATCTGAGCAGAGCCACGTGCGCCCGTGCGAGGCATCGATTTCACGTGGCGCTGGTCGTCTGAAAACTTCTACAACAACGCTATAAATAATCATCTAAGCCTAAAGTACAGACATAGGCTACTGATGAATATGAAATCAGACGCTGGAAATGAAACGCAGAGCTGATGGAAAGTGTTTCACAAAACCGAAAACTCATCAAAATGAATTTAAATAAGTAATTAATTTGTAACTTCTATCGCGCCTGTGTCTAATGCACAAGACATCAACCGATGGCGCACCAAAACCGATCCGTTATCAGGTCCATAGGCTCTGGGTGGGGGCAGCCGGGGCATGTGCCCCAAATGACTGCGAAGGGGCATTGCCCCTCAATAAAATAGGGAGGGAAATTTATTGAAATATTAAATTATTATGTTTCAGTATAGACAAACTTCGTCAAAAACAGAGACAAAGACTGAAATACTATTAGAAAATTCATAAAGAAAGGATTGAAAACCAAAATTTATTTATATCTTAAATATGAAACAAATTTACATGTAAACAAAACGCTCCCATTTCATACGTATTACGTAACACCGGAAGCGCACATGATGTTATCAGTTTTCGCGTTCTGTCGTCAAGTTTCTCGTCAAAATCGTAATCCTAATCTCCAAACTTCTAAAGCACCACTCGAAGGCCAAGCGCAGGACACCAGCCTTTTCACGAGCGCTATGCCAAATCAGAGGGTTTTCCAGAGAGTAGTTCACAATAGGTCTGAGTCCGATTTCCAGATCAAGAGAGGCGGAAGAGCGGTTGTCAAGGCGGGCGTCGTTTAGGGCGAGAAGAATTGGAGGATCAATTGAGGATCGATCATATGTTCTGCTGGAGCTGGACTGAACTGGATTAGTCCACTTTTAAAAATAGGTGCTAGTAAAAACATTACATTCTGGTCTGGGTAGGAGTACTTGAAAAGGTGAGACTTCAGTTTTGAGTGGAAAACCCGGAGTGAGGAGGATAGAGGACAGGTTGCAATGATGATGGAGGAAGCGACAATCTGCGGAATTCAGAGAGGAGATTGTTCCACAGGCGTGGTGCTGAGCTGGATATGGCTCGGTTGGAGAACTTGAGATGAGGGGTCGAAAAAGACCGAGACAGGTGGAAGATCGGGGTGGAGCGAGTTGCCTGAATGGTGAAGAGATCACGGAGTTACTTACAGCGCTGAGAATGTTATAGGGAGCTGTAGGTTAGTCATAGGATTTTGAAGTGGATTATTTCTGGGATTTTTAGCCAATGGAGTGATTTGATGATGGGAGTGATATGATTATGCTTGGGCATTCTAGTGACAGCCCTGGCAGTGAGTTCTGGATAAGCTGCAGATGCTTGATTTGGGTGGCTTCAAGGTTGAGGAAGAGGGAATTACAGTAATCAAGCTATGGAAGAACAATGGAGGTAGCAGTGATGGAGGCAGTTTTAATGTCGAACAAGTGCCGGATGCGGAGGAGGTCACGAATGTGCATGAAACAGGAGCGTGAGAGGTTGGAGATGTGGTTAGAGAAGAAGAAGTGTGGATCAAAAGTAATACCAAGATTGTGGACGGGGGGAGTCAGAGGTGAAGGTAAGAGACTACGAGTCAGTCGATAGGTGTATGGAAGGTCAGAGATTTTCTTGATTTGATCAGGAATAGAAGCCCTAGGATGATGAATTCTGTTTTGGAAGGGTTAAGGCAGAGGAGATTGGATGAGATCCACTGTGAGATTAGGTTAACCACGTTGAGTAATTGTGTGATGGAGGTAGAAAAAGAGCTTGCGGAGTAGGTTATATAGAGTTGGTGTCGTCTGCGTAGAGATGGTGGTCATCAGAGGAGCATTTTATGACATGGCTTAAAGGCATGGTATACAGGATGAAGAGGAGTGGACCCAGGACGGAGCCTTGAGGGACACCACAGGAGGGAGGGTGGGGTTACGAGCAGTGGCTGGAGGCTTTAACAGAGAAGGACCATGGAAGACAAGTAGGACAGGAGCCAAAACAGAGACGCCAAACCAATTTCAACAAAACTTACAAAGCGTTTATTCATTGATTCATTCATAACGGACATTTATATAGCGCCTCTTCAAGGAGAACTACTCAGAGGTGCTCCCGACTCCAGCACGGCTGAATAGAGCGGTCTTAAGGTGAGAAAAGAACGTGGAAGAAAAGGTTCTTGGAAGTAAGCGGAAAGTAAGTTTATGTCATATATAATGATATATATTTCAATTCAAATAAGTTGCTTTCAGTAGTTACTAGTGTAACTAGTCAATCATGTCAATCGCTTTGTTTCCTGTCCGGCTGGTTAACTGACGAACTTGGACCGGAAGCTGAGTTTATCGAGGATCGGATGAATAATTGCAATGATGACAGTCAAGTCTACCTCTGAGCCTCTGAGACTCACCGATTTTCCAGACCCCCATACCCCCACCCCCAATGTTTTGGAGAAGTTTACGCCAGTGATCAGGTCAATGTGTTAAAGATCAGGACTCAGATAAAACCAGAGATAGGTCGGCTGGCCAAAATGCAACGCTTTTTGAACTATGATTGACAGCACTGGTATATATAATGGTAATCGTAAAGTTTATATAGCGCCACTACAAGAACAGCTCATCAGAGGTGCTCCCGAGTCCCTGCATGCCTAACATCATGAAACCACGATCTTCAGGCGCTTGTGAGAAAAGAGGAAGAGAGGCTAAGGAGTATAATTTATGTCACAGGTTGATAGGCAACTTATTAGAGAAGGAGGAAGGGTCGACCACGTGTGTCTATGTGTGTATGTATGTAAGCATGGATATATAATATGTAATCCACGTGTTCAGTGTATGGAGGCCTGTATGGCATGCAGTTTCATATGACAGAAATAATCTTTATTCTCTTAAATCTTATTGACCTTAAGACAGGACATAATATATACTCTCATACATAGCAGCCTATTTGATAACAAACGTCCATCTACCGTCTGACATTCACACCCACTGTTTACCTTTCTAGTGCAGTTTCTAAAAGTAGCTCCAAGCACGCGCACACGCACGCACACCTACCTACCCCCTTGCCACTCCCACTGGGTCAAAACGAGAGCAACACTGTTGCATGCACGCAACATGCCGCACAATTTATTGCAGAGGGAACACTGCGTATAGTCCACTTTCCAAAGTTCAAGAGATATTATTTTTAGAATTAAATCCACCTCCCAAGCGTCTATTTATAAACATTAGCAACAGACGAACCAACGGATCACAAGGCTTTAACGACAACAACAGCAGCAACAACAATAACAACAACAATAGTATTATTAATAATTATACTTAATTATACTTAATTATACTTAATTATAATAATAATAACAGTAATAATAATTATATTAATAATAATTATAATTTTATTTTAATAACATGGGTTAAATACATAGGCATTGTGTAGGCCTAAGTTGTTCAGTTCGCTTTACTTTGCGTTCTATATTTAACTATTTATTGTTTTAATTCAGTTTAACAGCAATATTTAGTGGCCGTGCTTATGTGTATGCAATCAACTTACAGATTTGGAACGTTATGTGAATGAATAGAGTCTGTACTTAACTATGTATAGCTTTGGAGTGCCACTTGACACGAGTTCTGTAGAACTGCAGATAGTGGACTTCACATTAAGCTCGTTGAGTATAGGGAGGGTACTCACCTCACAGACAGCACTCACGTTACGATAGGATAATGTTTCTGAATGCTGATGTATATATTACATATATATGACATCACTTTTGAAGGCCGCTCTAGAAAGGCACTGTAAGATTCATGGTAATAATTTAATCAAAAGTAATGCTCGAAAGCATCCTGTCCTCTGCTGTGTAAAGTACTCTCAACCGTAGAGATCTCAGTTACAATTGGATGTCACTGAGAAGATTTAAAGCGTCATATTATTTTAATATCAAGACAGAAATACGTTTCGAAAGCCCTGCTCTGCATGCATTCCTCTAGCTAAGTCAGCCCTAAAATTTGTACACTTTTGGTGGGCAGATCAGGCTGCGAAGGAGAGGACTGGCCATGAGGACACTCTCATTTGCCGAGGCTAAGAAAATTAGGTTGCTAACACTTCTGAAGCTTAAGTGACTGCAGTGTTTCTCTCCGATGGGTAGGTGGGTGGGGGTGGCAAATGCATCCTCACCTAAGAATAATCGTTATTGGTTATTGGGGGAGAATGTGGGTGTAGTGGGTCTTGCACACTTGGTCTATCATCTATTCTTGGTATTCATAATATTTTTATTTTTGTATAACTGAAGCTCGACCGCCATGTTCAGTTAGTTGCCCTGCACGCATTCAACTCCAGTTTGGTTCATGGAGCGACGGTCATTGCAAGAACTCTTACCGGTAATAGCTTTTATGGCCCAATAACAACAGAAGACGCTGCTCCGTTTGTTTATATACATAAGCGTAGTAGCGTACGTATATATACAAGCAGCTCTACAGCATTCTGAGTTCTGACCAGGGCTGTAGTCGAGGGTATACGCGGGTATACAGCGTATACTTACCTCCAGAGAAATTTGAGAGCGTATACTCATGGCTGTAGAGGAGGGTATACGCGGGTATACAGCGTATACTTACCTCTGGGAACCGAAAATTTTTCAAAAAAGAGACGTTTTTAAGGGTTTTTATAGGCGAATGACTAAAAAAAAAGGTCATCAACTTTTTCAGAGACGAAATCGTAAAAAGTCAGAAAATTTGAAGGGAATTTGTGAAATTCAGAAATTTTTCTGAGACGAATTCCTAAAAACAGGTCTTCAAATTTTTTTACGCCGCTGGTCACCGGTAGCGTATACTCACCTCAAATTTTACCACTACAGCCCTGGTTCTGACATATATATATATATATATATATATATATATATATATATATATATATATATATATATATATATATATATATTATATTATATATATATAGTACATGTACATGAGCATTATGTACTGTATAACATACCCGTTATATGGCATCATTGTAACACCAATTCCGAGGTAATGCGATAAGAACATCGAGCCTGCGTTATATATTTAGACTAATGTAAACTTAGTCAGTGAACGTGGCTCCAAAATAACGCTATAACATGTTCAAATACGCATACAAGCTTCTGTATATGCCAACATATAACATGAAGTATGAATGTAACCCCGACCCTAAAGGGCGAGTCTTAATATGCAGTATGAAGATACCTATCCATTATATGCATTGTCATTGTTCAACTGCAACACTCAACGCCTTTGTAAGGTTATTAAAACATGCCATACGAATGGCCCGATATGCATGCATCCAAGTATACAAACATACATACATACATACATACATACATACATACATACATACATACATACATACATACATACATACATACATACATACATACATACATACATACATACATGCATGCATACAAACATGCATACATGCATCCACGCATACATACAGACATACATATCAATATAGCGTGGTGCTTCTGCGGCGGAAGATTCCGCCACGCAACGCGTGCAGAAATTACTAATCCGGCGGAAGCCGCCTAATTTTGGCGGAATTATTACTTCTGCGGCGGAAGATTCGGCTTTGCTATGCATATATGAATTCGCATCGTCTGTAATGACTCGGCAACCGGGTCTTCGTGTTTTCATGATAAATGTAGGCCCCTAAATGCACTAGGTTCTATATATAGCGACTGTATACGAGATGTGGACTAGGGCGTTTGATTCAATTGGCGTGACACAAAAACAGTTAGTTGCTGTTTAGCGACACTGTGTCATAACAAAGATGATTAGCATCGCCCTCCTCCTTTACATAGGCTTGGGACTGGCACTCAGAGTACGAGCAGTGGCAGAGTTCGACACAAAAACATGACAAGCGTGGATCTCTATATATGTGCCCGAGTAAGGTCACTACATAAGCTGGCAGGTCGTACTGCGGCACTGGCTGATAATTTCGAGCACGATATATATGGCCTACGAAGTTACGAATTGTTCAGCTTCTTGCTCATAGGCGCCGACTTTTACTAAAAGGTACTGGGGCGAGAATTTCATTGCCATGATCCCGTGATCGGATGAACCCATCGTCTATCCTGCCCTGTTTTCCTCTCCCCCTTTCCTTAAGCTCTTTCAACTGGGAAAAGACGCACTGTTGCAATAGTCCTTCCTCTTTGCTCAATCATAAAGACAAGCACATAACAACCACGAGTATTATTACCAAAAAACACTTAAGTTTTTTTTAACTACTAACTAGTATACTATCTACTTTCACTAATAAATCTGATGGTATAGCAGTTACAAAGACACAAACATAATGTTTGCCAGTAAGAGAGACTTTAGTTACAGTCTTACTTCAACTTCATGGCGAATGTATTTTGTCGAACAGTGCATTACTTAAGAATTCATCCAGAACTGTCTCAATGTCCACTGCTGCCAGATACGCTCGATGGCAGTTCAAAACTGTAATGGCGTTTAATCTTGTCTGTGGGGCGTAAATTCGGCGCCTTGTGACCGGAGGGTTGCAGGTTCGAATCCCACTCTAGCCGCTGCCGGCGCTGCGTACGGACCTTGGGCAAGTCCTTCACTCGCAATTGCTCGTGGTGCTTCGGCGTGAAAATTCCGGCACAGTATCAGATGCTGTAGTCGGGAGCGCCTCTGAGTATTTATTTATTTATTTATTTATTCCGGATATTTCTATAGCGCCTCTCGAAGTCAACTACTACTCAGTGGCGCTCCCGACTACAGCATTTGATACTGTGCCGGAATTTTCACGCCGAAGCGCCACGAGCAATTGCGAGTGAAGGACTTGCCCAAGGTCCGTACGCAGCGGCTAGAGTGGGATTCGAACCTGCAACCCTCCGGTCACAAGGCGCCGAACTTACCACTGAGCCACCACGCCCCACACTAGTAGTAGACTTCGAGAGGCGCTATAGAAATATCCGGAATAATAGTGTTTCGCAGATTCGTTTTCAGTCGCCTAAGACCAGAAAATGCCCTGTCAGCAGTACATGTAGTGACAGGTACAGTTAAAATGAGACGAACGACTTTGGTCAATTCTGACAACATATGACTCAGCGTGGCATCTGATTGCAGCAACTCAACGACGTCACCAAAACTCTTTACCTCAAAATGTAAAAGCTACGTATTTAAGCATGTGCAACTTGTGTTAGTTGTGCAGCTACTATATAGCTAGACCACGGAAGCCCAGCTCAGCCGGTATGAATGGTGACACCAGTAACTTATGGTGTACTAGTCCAAGGACTCCAAGTTAAACTAAGAAGAGTATAGTATAGTATAGTATAGTATAGTATAGTATAGTATAGTATAGTATAGTATAGTATAGTATAGTATAGTATAGTATAGTATAGTATAGTATAGTATAGTATAGTATAGTATAGTATAGTATAGTATAGTATAGTATAGTATAGTATAGTACAGTATAGTATAGTATTTTTTGTCGGTAACCAAACATTGCAAGGTTAAAAACATATAATGCTTATAACCAGTTAACATAATCTGGTTACACAGGAGACTCAAAAGGGGTCGTAGACCCCGCTATCAGGGCCACCTGGGTAGTAATAGGCCTACAATTTGATGAAAAGCATTCGATCTAACATCATTCGATATGCAGCGGTAACATTATACCTAAGTAACTTAACTAAAGATTCGATAGTTCGTCATGAGATATGCAATATTATACTTAACTAAAGACTTGATAGATCAGTATTAGATTTGCACTTGTAACATTAAACTTAACTAAAGACTGGATAGTTCATCATTAGATATGCAACAGTAACAGTATACTTACATGTAACTAAAGACTAATATCATTAGGTATGTAATAGCAACATTATATTTAACTATAAGGACTCGAAAGTGTATCTTGAGGCTATACCTGTGTACGCTCGTTGAACATTTTGTAATGACAGTAGCACGTTACTATATTATTATTAGTAACCTTTATGGCAACGAGAGACTACTTTAATTCACACGAGGCCGAAGAATGAAGATGCAGTCGTTTGTATACAGTGTAGGGCTATAGTGTGTATACGCCGCAAGGCTTGTACAGAGACATTGAGAGAGACAGACTGCTACAGAGACAGAGCGAGAGAAAACAGGAGAGAGACAGAGAAAGAGAGAGATAGAGAGCGCGCGCCAGTGAGCAAGCAAGTGAGAGCGCGAAAGGCAGACGAACAAGGCAGATACAAGTTTAGGCATTTCTTAGCGCTGGAACCGAGTGATATATGTACCGTAAATTAAGCATACACACTGGTTGACGCCTGAAAGGGAGAACCTGGCTCATGAGCAGCTGCCATGGGCTTTCGATTCTACTGTGGTCGATCCGGGTCAAATACCCCGACCCCGGCGACCCGGTGACCTAGGTAAACACCATATGGCCCTGTGTACCATACATATCATCTGAAGCATCCGTCATATATACAAGCTAGTCCAGACTGCAGAGAATCTTAGACATACACGGAAAAGTGCATGAAATTTCTTTGGTTAAAAACTTGGGGCCCTTGGAAACAGTAAATATGAAGGCCAAAAATGTACTGGGGCGAAAGTATACGCTCGCCCCAGGACCTTGGCGAGTACTGGGGCGAGCGTCCCTGTTGCCCCTGTGGAGTCGGCGCCTATGTTCTTGCTGGATATCAAAGGTTTGTTCTAAGAATAACTGAGCCATTTTTTTATTTCAACTTTCCGGTTTAGAATACTAATGCGAGCACAACACAAAATCAAGAACTCTCCAGGTTATAGAATGCGCATGCGCGAAGGTTTTCCGCCGCGGAATTAATATTTTTCTATATAGTGCGACGGAATATTCCGTCGCAGAAGATTTACCCAAACACATATGCACTGTTGCCTGCATACATACATTCATAGCTACATTCATGAATACATAAACGTCCTTGTACAGACAATTAGGCCAGAATGAACACAGAAATTATTCCTGATAATTGTATAGACAGTGTTACGGATGCATGGAAAATCCGGCCTCAAGTGCGTGCAGTTCACATACAACTCTGAATGATTTTACTGTATATACGCCTAATTATATATCTTGTCAGGCCTTGGGCGCCTGCAGAAAGTTTGCAGGGTGGGCAATGGCATGTAGCACAAAAATCGTTTTGGAAGGAAGCAGAAGTCCTGTTTGCTTGCTCATATTCACGCATGGGACCCATGAGGGCTCAAATGGGAATAAGACTTATGGGTGACTGCTTATGGGTATACATGAAGGAGGTAACGGATTAGAAGATATATTTGTGTTATAGTTGAAAATCAACATTGCAATTCAATAAATCAATAAAAGTAGATAATAATTTAGAAAAATGTTTACTGTTTTAGCACATGCATATATTTTTAGAGTATACAAGTAGACTGAAACAGCGCAAGTAAAGAACTATTACGGAGAAACTCAATGCTGACTCAGCACAACTACAGATGCCCTAATTATAAAAAGAAATCTAAGACGTCGACTATTAGGCCTACTGCCGACTTCGTCCAACATATTCGTCATAAAATCCTTTCTGTACTGGTTAATTTTACTCTATATATTCTGTGTACACTCTTTCATACCTCTATTTCGCAAGCGGTTGAAGACCTTTCGACTGTGGAGTTGTATATAGTCAGGTTGGGAACACCTCTGATGAGTTTTCTTGAAGATGCTTTATACAGATGAGCACTCACAATTATTCATCACAAGCAACCTGCATAATCCGTAATCGACCCTATAGGTCTTTAGTTGCAACCACGAAGAGACTATAAAGCCCTAAACGTGACTGTAGAATCCTTGCAAATATCAATTCATTTTGAAAGGCCCTTAGTTGCTGCCCGGCGCAGGAAATAGATTTACCTATTTCCAGTTTGGCTACGTTTAGATCTCTACCATTGCAATTAATTTTTTGACATTCTGCCGAGATTTAGTCAAGCGATTGTTCTGGAAATTTGAATTCTTTCTCTGAAGTTCTTACACAAATTCGTCAAACGAACAGAGAACAAAGAGTTGCGAAACGTAAGACTAAATCAAAACAAGTTTTACTCGACCTTTTCTGTTGTGTGCGTTTTTCAAAATTGTCTCACCACACTACAAACCGGTAGGGGGCCGGTAGCCGAAATGTATAGGCCTACTGGTAATATCACAAAGCTATATAGCATATTCGCATTTTGTCCACAAATTATGTCTACAAAGCCTCCTATGTTGAGAACTGCGGCCAAAATTCATGCCTATCATCAATATCTGTTAAAATTTAAATAATACTTTTAAAGTAGGCCCTAATTGTAATGGTATACGGTAGTAGTGACATGGTATGTTGAATAGCCTATCGCCTATATTAAGACCATCAATGGTCCTTCCAACAGCACGTGGCTACAGGCCTACGTAAGTGTTACGGTTCTGAGTGCATGCATGCTGTAATCGACCCAGTGTATAGTCTCTCGTATCCATTCATGTGAATGGAGATGTAAATATTTAGAACTCATGACAATTCAGCCACCACAATATATCTCCGTTCGCACTTGTCTGATTCTATCACAATGTCAATACCAAGACCGTTGAAGTGTCAAAATATCAAACTCGATTTCAGCCACAAATGTGTATTACAATGATGTCTCCTATACCAGTACGTTGATATATCATGTAGGTATGTATGTATGTATGTATGTATGTATGTATGTATGTATGTATGTATGTATGTATGTATGTATGTATGTATGTATGTATGTATGTATGTATGTATGTATGTATGTATGTATGTATGTATGTATGTATGTATGTATGTATGTGTGTACGTATGTGTGTATGGGGGTCCATAGAATAGTGGTAACATCACTGGCGTGAAGAGCAAGAGGTAGCGGGGTCGCTTCCCGAAACCCTCCCAAATTTAGGTCCACTCAGCCTTAAATTCGCGAGATGGCGCGTTGTTAAAATGAGATGTAGGACGTGATGGGCGCCTTGCATGGCTGCCGTGTACAGTTAAATTCGACTCCTGTAATAACTTGTGATCATCCGTTCATACTGATTTGTAATCATACTGCGTTATTGTCAGTTTGAAGATATTAAACGAAGATTATTATTATTATTATTATTATTATTATTATTATTATTATTATTATTATTATTATTATTATTATTATTATTATTATTATTATTATTATTATTATTATTATTATTATTATTATGATTGTATGTATGCATGTATGTATGTATAAGCTTATGTGCAAATATTTTCCTTGCAGGCAGCTTAAATACTCATACTTTATGCTCTAAATCACTCTCTGTAACCATACTCGAACCAGACATCGAATACACACATAATTAATTTTACTCGCCATGTGGTCAGTGGTACCAAACCTTCCGTCACTACACTAGGATCGCTAACCGTCCTGGGTTCGCCTGGATTATAGGCCGGATAATATGAACTTCGCTTGTGTTGGGCCCAATAAGCTACATGCTATAGGTTACTGGATTTTAATAAACGTTTCGCTCGTGAACTTGATTCTAATTTTATATATAGGCCACTTGTCTTATGTTAATTTTTAAAAATTATTTTAGTAGACTGTCAATCCTACGTACATTAGGCTGAAGCAACATTCGTTACAGTGATGTGAGCAGAGGATAAATTGATAATGGCATATCGAGTGACTATGCGGGCGTCCCGGATTGGCAAAATCGAAAGTTGGCACGCTATAATTAATCAATGTCATGCTGTTTAACTAAATATCCGATGTCTTTACCTCAATGTACACGAGTTCCTTTGTATTAGTCACCAAACATGCAAACGAAATGTCAGAATAACCAATTTTAATTATTTAAAATTATTAATATTCGTAATTTTGCGTATTTTGATTAAAATTCCAGAGGGAATATATAGTGTCTCCCTTGGCCCAACGTGCGGGAGCCCATGTGTCAGACACCTCTGCTGTTCTTGCTCTACACGGCTGACCTCGAGGGTCTGGCAGCTGACTTGGACGTGTCGTCCCATTTTTACGTGGACGACTCCCAGCTGTACACCAGTGACTGCCCGTCGGCGGTGGACCATTCACGTGAGCGCATGGTGCTCGCCATTGAAGGATTTGCCGAATGGATGGCTTCAAATCGCTCAATCTCAATCCAGCCAAGACCGAGCTACTGTGCTGTGCGACGCGTCATCGGTGCGGCCGGCTGGACCTCTCCCCATTGCTCGTCGCGGGCGCCTCCCTGGAGCCGGTGGTATCCGTCCGTGGCCTGGGAGACCTATTGGAATCCGACCTTTCCATGAGGATCCACCTTGGTAAGACCGTCGGCCCATGCTTCCGTCAACTCCGCCTCATCAGGACATGTCTCAAGTGGCGTCTTTTCGATGCCGCCAGGACTGCTGTGGCCTGATTCGTGCTCTCCCGGGTAGACTATTGTAATAGTCTCTGGCGGGAGCACCGAAGTGCCTCCTTGATGGGCTGCAGTCGGTCCTTAACGCTGCGGCGAGGCTACTCTGCGGTCGGCGACGGTCACGTGAGTCACCTTCTGCGTGACACGCTCCACTGGCTGCCGGTTCCTCAGCGCGTGGAGTTCAAGCTCTGCTTGATTGTTTACAAGGCGCTCCACGGCATGGCGCCTGACTACATCGTCGACTTCTGTAGAATGACGTCATCGTGTGCTGCGGGTCTTCGTCTGAGAGGGAGTGTGCGAGGGGACCTGTTTCTTGCTCGGACGAAGACAAAGTTTGGGGACCGGGCCTTCTCCGTCGCTGGACCGCGTTGCTGGAACGGCCTTCCACCCGAGGTCCGTTCTGCGCCGTCCCGACTCAAGCGTCATCTCTTCTCCAAGGCTTATCCTTCTGCTGATGAATAGGACCGGATGGTATGTTAGGCCGTGGGTGGTGTCTGTACAGCACCCTTGTAGCGGCATGGTCGCGTAACGGCGCTGTAGAAATTGTCCGTGTTATTATTATTATTATTATTATTATTATTATTATTATTATTATTATTATTATTATTATTATTATTATTATTATTATTATTATTATTATTATTATCGCATAATCAGTTTCTGTCTGTCTGTTTCTGGCTCTGCATATTTCTCTTTCTATGTCTAGGTTCCGGTCAACAGGTCTGCAGGTCTTTCAGGAAACGCTTGCAAATATGATAAATATCATGTTCAGAATGGTTTCGTATAAATAGCACAACATGACACACAGCAACACGTGGTCACTCTGGTCATAACAATTTCAATTCACAAAACAAGATGGTCACTCTGGTCATAATCTTAAATCCAAAATACGTGGTCACTTCCAATTTGAAGGGCGACTGATAAGCGCTCGAGCAGATGACTGGACCAAGGTAAAGCAGTGACTCCATGGAGCCTTTTACCATCAGATTTGGAGAGCCATTGGGCTCCTTGATGACCAGTATTTTGGCTCCAGTGAAGGCCTGGAATTCACGTCGTTTACTGTGTCATGCCTTTGTTTCCTTCCTGCTCCTTCGGTGCATGAAAATCCGTGATGGCCATTGGGTTCTACTGTCACGCCGCATTTATGTGTATGTGGTTCAGATAATGCAGCTCCCAACCGGAGGCCAGATTATCCCTTTCCTGACATCCGTAAACCTGCCGCTGCGTACGTAAACATAGTGAACAAAAGTCCGCTGCATGAGATACAACATAACAAAACCAGATCGAAAAGCGACAGAATGACACACAGAGACGAAAGCATATGTACATACGCAGCCAGAGAGACACAGATAAACAGAAAAAGACGCAGGAAGACACACAGCGATATATGCAGGTGAAAACTATAGGAATAGATGGAGACAGTATATCGACATATAGAAAGAAACAGAGCGGAAGACAAACGCACAAAATACCGAAAGGAGAGTAGGCCTAAATATGAGAAAATCTAGATGAAAGATGGTACACATAGAATTGCGAATAGAAAGAAAGATGAAAGATGGTAGACATAGAGTTGCGAATAGAAAGAAAGATGAAACATGGCAGACATAGAATTGTGAATAGAGAGAAAGATGAAAGATGGTAGACATAGAATAACGAAAAGAAAGAGAGATGAAAGATGGTAGACATAGAATTGCGAACAGAAAGAAAGATGAACGATGGAAGAAATAGAATTGCGAACAGAAACAGAGATGACAGATGGTAGACATAGAATTGCCAACAGAAAGAAAGATGAAAGCTGGTAGACATAGAATTGCGAACAGAAAGAAAGATGAAAGATGGTAAACATAGAATAACGAATAGAAAGAAAGATGAACGATGGTAGACATAGAATTACGAATGGAAAAAGATGAACGATGGTAGACATAGAATTGCGAACAGAAAGAGAGATGACAGATGGTAGACATAGAATTGCCAACAGAAAGAAAGATGAAAGATGGTAGACATAGAATTGCGAACAGAAAGAAAGACGAAAGATGGTAGACATAGAATTGCGAACAGAAAGAGAGATGACAGATGGTAGACATAGAATAACGAACAGAAAGAAAGATGAACGATGGTAGACATAGAATTGCGACCAGAAAGAAAGATGAACGATGGAGGACATAAAATTGCGAACAGAAAGAAAGACGAAAGATGGTAGACATAGAATAACGAACAGAAAGAAAGATGAACGATAGTAGACATAGAATTACGAATGGAAAAAGATGAACGATGGTACACATAGAATTGCGAACAGAAAGAGAGATGACAGATGGTAGACATAGAATTGTGAAGAGAAAGAAAGATGAACGAGAAAGATGAACGATGGTAGAGCAGAAAGAAAGATGAAAGATGGCGGACACAGAATTACGAAAAAAAAGAAAGATGAAAAATGATAGACATAGAATAACGAACAGAAAGAATGATGATAGAATTTTGAAAAGAAAGAAAGATGAAAGATAGTAGACATAGAATAAAAGCATTGGAAACTTTGCTGCTTTTAATGCACTTCAACAACTTTAAGGCTAGCGAGTATGAAAGTCTGGCAGACATCATCACAAAAAAGAACAGCATTTATATATGCAAGACATATATACTTGAAGGAACTAAGTGTATATTATACAGTTGCGTTACATTGCACACAATACATTACGTTCACGTGTACAGATCGACAGATCGAACGAAGGAATTAAAGAAAGAAAGAAAAAAACGAACGAATGAATAAAAGAATGAACGAATGTACGAATGTACGAACGAACCAATGAATTTGAAAGAGTGAATGAAACAGCTAAAGAACGAACGAAGAACGAATGACTCACTGACTGAATGAACGAACGAATCGATTATTAAACGAACGAACGAACGAATCAAAACATGAATGAATGAATGAATGAACCAGCGCATGAATGAATGAATGAATGAATGAATGAATGAATGAACGAACGAACGAACTAATGAATGACTGAACGAGCGAATGATATATAAGAGGATGAAGGGAGATCTGTAGACGTTGTTCTGGTAACAGATCCACGAACAGATGTCATCAGTCTGACTGAAACAGTGTTGTAGTCATCATCGTCGTTGGCATTATCATTTGTTGTGAGACTGGTCCTGTCACCGACAACGCCATAATTTGTCGTCGTCGTCGTCATCATTATCATTATCTTATTCCGTGTAAACAGACTGCGGGGCGTCTTTAGCCTGTCACATGACTTCTGCACTTGGCGCCCCGTCTGAAACGCCCGTGTCCCACTGCAGCCTCCTTCATTCCCACCGCCTCCTCCTCCTCCTCTTATCTCTCCTCCCTCCTTCCCTCCCTCCTTCCCTCCTTCATCCCTCTGTAGCCTCAGACACGTCAGTAGATGACTATCGATCGGTTCTTTAGCGCGCCTGCGCCTGCTAGCTCCGTGTAGCGCCCACGCGTCTTCCGGTCGCTATGGCAACCACACTACGGCATGCATCGTAGCAAATCTTACACAAACACGATATCACATATATATACTCATATATACGCATAGATATACATTTGTATATACTCGTGTATGCATATTTATATGAGTATATATGGTTATTGATATTGTTGTTCTGCGTTTGACATGACATTGTCGTTATTCCCTGCATTCACGCACGTGCTTAACATGCGGACGAATATGGAGCCACATACATTATGTGTGCACGTGTTGACTGCATTCATGCGCAAGATGCACGACTTCGCATGTAAATTGGTATATACTATGTGTGCAGGTATACGAAAGAGATACATTCACGTATAGCGCCATTTCAATGACAAGCAAAACTCTGATAATAGGAGAGTCTCTGCCTATACTGTAATCGCCTAAATGATGTTAAATGTCGCTAAGAACAGAAATTTGATCATCAAAGAAGACAACGCACAGAACATTAGAAGAATGAAACCCACGCATCCACATCCTGCTCAACCAACGCATTTCTTCCATTCATCTATTTGCCAGACAACATCATCTTCAGATTCTTTGGTCAAAGATGCGTCGATAGTGTGGAGCGACTACGTGCGGAAGCGTCCGCGGAACACGATGACGCCATGCACCACCCAGCAGTCCCTCCCTCCCTCATTGGTGGGAGATGACACACATCCCATGCACTGGTGGAACAGGAATTCGTTTTCTGCCAATCGGTAGATGGAAGCGCCACCAGTGACTAACTCCGAAGTCCCACGTCGCTCCTCCTCCTCCGCCGACACAAACATTTCCAGGTTGGAGACGGAGTACGGAGGTCCGTAGATCCGAGACTCAACCGAGGACTTAAGAGGGTGCACAATGCTGCACATCCCTCCGAGACTCAACCGGGGACTAAATAGGGTGCACATCCCTCCTCATGCATTCACCATGCAACACTGATTAATATACCAGTTTCTGTTACGTTTTGACATCTCATATTTACACACACACAAACGCACGCAAGCGCGCACGCACACATATACACACAAACATATACACACATATATATACACAAATATACATATAAATATACATATACGCGTTTGTTATATGCGTCTGTGAAAAAGCATGTCTATCACATAACTACTTTAGCAGATCATTTATATGATGTATATAGAATTATAGATGTATATATTATGTATATATATTATATAGACAAGTGCGTATACCGTATGCTATATTTATTTACTATATAATATTATCATTAATAGGGCAGCTCAAGCTCGTCACATTCAACTATATATATATTATATATATATATATATTATATATATATATATATATATGTAAAATCCCAGACGACTCGATGCCTGTATCATAAGTCGATTTCAGGAGATTATTCAAATACAGAACATATATAATTCTGCGAAATAGTCATGGAAGAGTCACATGTGCTCCTTGTCATGACGTTTAGGTGGTGTTGCCAGAGAGATGCTTTGGCATCAGGTGGTTGGTCGTCATCTAAGGCAGGAGGCGTCTACTGCAGCAGCATCGAAAGCCCGGCCAACCAAGGAAGGAAGAACGGAGGGACGAAGGGACGAACAGACGGATGAGGGAGAAGGCGGAGGAGGAGGGAGAGGACGCAGGCGGGAGAAGACGGAGGAGGGAGAGGACGCAGGAGGGAGAAGACGGATGAGGAGGGAGAGGACGCAGGCGGGAGAAGACGGAGGAGGAGGGAGGGGACGCAGGAGGAAGAGGACGGAGCAGGAGGGACAGGACGCAGGAGGGAGAGAACGGAGCAGGCGGAGGTAGAGAAAGTAGTTCCGGTAGTGCAGGTCGCTGATGACGTCAAAGAGATTTGTTGACATGACACCCTGTTTGATAAATGGCGCATTTACCCCGCACTCTGACGTGTGGCTTAGCAGATCTATGACACGTGATGTTGTTACCCTCCTCAATGTCACATATGGAGCATCAGTTCTCCAGACTTCCCCAAATGGCGCATTAATCTTTAATACTTTCACATATGCAGCATTAAGGTACTCCCGTCCTTTCACTTAAGGAAGTCATTTGAAATCCTGATCTCTACTCATCAAATCAGCACCTCGCTTTTGTCAATGTTTATCGACTTCCCTTTCTTTCAGTTTCTGACTTTTAACAATGGTTTAATTTCTGGTCTCTTCGCCTTCTGTGCTATATTGTAACGGGCGAATTGAATAAGCATGCGCACACTTAAAAAATTTGTTGGATTTCCTATCTGCCTTTGGTCTGATGATTTGGGTTAAAAACTCATCTTCTTAATTGATCTAACTCTTCCTCTCTCAAAAATATATCTGCTTCTGAGTCGTATTTGTCTGATCAATATATATATTGCTGTCATGAACCGTCTTCCACGTATACTCTTTCATTAGTTACGGACCTTGGCAATTGCTTGATATTCCAGTCTCCAAAGACAACATTCTTCCCTCCCCACTGTGTTCATGTACAGCTCAGACAGTTACTGAGCTCGCTGTCCAACTAAATTCAACTCACCTCATATATAGACGACAATTTTACGTCCTTGTCTCGTATTGTTTCTTAAAGCTCTTCGTTTACAAACGTGCTATGACAAACAGTGAATAAGATCTTGGACTGGGACAGACTGAGCCTTGGTCTTCTCCGCACTCTTCCTTTGATGATAGGTTTTCTGAGACAAGATCTCGGCTCTCAGAGATTAAGGTTTCCTAATGTTCCTTCCTCTGATCGCTTATCATACCCTATAAGTCCACACAACTCGCTCTTAGCTTACTCCACCTAACAACTCTGGCCGAGATTCAGACTTGTTGCCTCGAGACCAAGGTCTTGGTCTCGAGTGCACTCGAGTTCGTTTTTGAAAGTCTTGGTCTTGGTCTTGGTCTTGGTCTTGGTCTTGAGACCAAAAGTCTTGGTCTTGGGCTTGAAGTTCAAAGTCTTGGTCTTGGTCTTGAGGTTCAAAGTCTTGGTCTTGGTCTCGCAAGACCAAGACCGGCTGTCAATGTGAACAGTCATTTAACAAAACTCAAGAATTAAAAAAATTATCAAGCCTGTTTGCATCATAGCCTACGACAAATACCTACGGACGGATGCAAGTCTTGTTGATCAGGAAAACCCATCGGCATGCAGCAGCAATTAAGCCATGCTGTATCTGGAAGCCCTGCCGAGGTTTTTTCTGAGCCAGACGGTCTGATAAACCATGGGAGGATTTTAAAAAGGCTCACGATTCGTACATTTAAATCCAGTCTTGTTGTCAAGACCTTAAACCTCAAGACCAAGACCAAGACCAAGACCTTGAACCTCAAGACCAAGACCAAGACTTCGAACCTCAAGACCAAGACCAAGACCTTGAACCTCAAGACCAAGACCAAGACCAAGACCTTGAACCTCAAGACCAAGACCGAGACCCCAAAAAATCACAGTCATATCCAGACTTCTATTCCTTACTAAAAAATTGTCAAGTCGGACTACTCGTTATTTTAATAAAAACGTAAGTCTTTTATTTTATTCAAGCAAAACAACTTTAAATGCAGACTGCAGAGAATTCCGAATTCGTATTTACAAAAGTCCTTCATGCGAAGTGTTATTCCAAATGCCTGTTGAATTTTATAAAAACCAATTTGCTCAGAATTTTCTTACCAAGACGTGGCTTGTGGGGCCTCATAAAAATTCTGCCATGTGAACAAATACGGTCTACAAGTGCTGAAATCGCTTGCACACAAAGCGACTTTTCAAGAACCGGATGTAAATGTACAAATCGTGAGTCTGTTTTGAAATCATTCCATGGTAAATAAACGGAAGTCAAAATAATTGTCCAAAACAACAGTGAAGCCTCATTCACACCGTGTAAATACTAAAGCAATAACTGTATGAGTAATTATTGGATAAATTAAAAAAATTCTTGCCGTTTGTTAAAATTAATGACTGTTCATATTGACAAAAGTCTTGGTCTTGCAAAACCAAGACCAAGACTTTGAACCTCAAGACCAAGACCAAGACCTTGAACCTCAAGACCAAGACCAAGACTTTTGGTCTCAAGACCAAGACCAAGACCAAGACTTTTAAAAACGAACTCGAGTGCACTCGAGACCAAGACCTTGGTCTCGAGGACAAGACTGTTTAAATCCAGTGCCTGAAAAGCTACTGTGTGTGCCAGCGACTTCAGCACCTATGGAAAGGATTTTTTCACATGGCGAAATTTTTATAATGCCCCACAAGACACGTCCTGGTCAGAAAATTCTGAGCGAATTGGTTTTTATAAAATAAAAAAGGCATTTGGAATAAAAATTTCCATGAAGAACTTTTGTAAAAATACGAATTCGGAAATCCTTGCAGCCTGCATTTAAGTTAATTTGCTTGAATAAAATAAAAGACTCACGTTTTCATTAAAATAACGAGTAGCCCGACTTGACAATTTTTTGTAAGGAAAAGAAGTCTTGGCCTGAATGTGATTTTTTGGGTCTTGGTCTCGATCTTGGTCTTGAGGTTCAATGTCTTGGTCTTGGTCTTGGTCTTGAGGTTCAAAGTCTTGGTCTTGGTCTTGGTCTCGAGGTTCAAAGTCTTGGTCTTGGTCTTGGTCTTGAGGTTCAAAGTCTTGGTCTTGGTCTTGGTCTTGAGGTTCAAAGTCTTGGTTTTGGTCTCGAGGTTCAAAGTCTTGGTCTTGGTCTTGAGGTTTAAGGTCTTGACAACAAGACTGCCGAGATTCGTAATTTAATTTCCTTATCTCTTGATAAACAGTGCGCTTTAGACCTCAATCCTAACGTTCTTTTAAAGACTGCTTTGATGTCATTGACCCAACTACCACATCCATTGTCAACTGTTCTGGATGAAGCAATCATAGACCAATATCTATTCCTCCATTATATATATAATTATATATATGTATATGATATGTATATATATATATATATTTACTTTTTTAGTTCTTGAGAAAGTACTGTACAAAAAATTACCTGAATTTTTTTTAAAGGAAAACACCTCATCAATTGGTTGCCGCAAACAGCTTCCCACATTTATGGCTCTATAAAATTGCGGATAAAGTAGGCATATCTGAATCAACGGATATCATCCAAATTGTTCTACAGGCATCTTTTCGGATTTGCCAAAGGGTTTTGAAACTGTGAAATACCATATCGTTATCCAGCTGACTTGTGGCATCAGAGGAATAGAGTATCATTGGTTGTCCAACTATACAAAACTATTCAACATGGGGTCGATCCATATTAATTGGGATTACTATTGTTCTAAGTGTATATAAATGCTTTACCACTAATTGCATAGCATGCCCACATGGAGTTCATAATAGGTTCCATATTTATATATAAGACTCGTAAAGAACCCTCACGGCCCCATGTCTCTCTCTCTGCTTCTTCTCATCGGAATCGACTTGATCTGTTCGTTCCCCGGGTGAGGTCTGCCCTGGCTCAGTCTCGCTCTTTCGTTGTCATGGGCCCATCCCTATGGAACTCCCTTCCTTTCGTACTGCGTGGGACCCTACTTACTAAGTTTTCTCTCTCTCTGTTGTTCATCGTCTAAAGTTTTTTCTGTTTCCGCGAGGCTCACATGCTGAGAGCGCCTCTGAATAGTTCGCGCTGCGAGAGGCGCTTTATAAATTCTCAGAAGCCATACCATACCATCTAATGCCCATGAATAAACTGCCAGGATATGAGCATCCTAAACTTAGGCTATCAACATCCAAAAATTAACAGCAGTTGGAGGGTGGTGAACTGAAGGATTTAATTTAATTAAATTGAACTTAAAAATAAATCAATAAAAGATGACACACACACACACACACACACACACACACACACACACACACACACACACACACACACACACACACACACACACACACACACACACACACACACACACACACACACACACACACACACACACACACACACACACACACACACACACACACACACACACACACACACACACACACACACACACACACACACACACACACACAGAGTCAGACAACCAGAGACAGCTTGTGGAACAGTTTAAGACGAGTGTCGTCGCATACTGCTTTGGCGGGTTTAGCCATAACTTGCTAATAGTTTGAACTTCTCTGCCATCTGGCGATTCGATGGAAACTAAGTTTAAGATACACCGAACACGAGATGGCAGCACTGAGTCTTCTTCGTTGGTCTGCAATAATTCGAGGGAACGTTGCTTCATACAACGAATGCAGAAATCGAATCGAATTAATCTGGAAGGTTTTGTCAATAGAGCGTGACAATGTAAAAAACAACGACTTTGATTTCTTTGCTCACAGCGAAAGGTCAACAAAGGCGATGTGTGTCTGGTCATATGAGTGATAAGTGTCTGGCCATATGAATGATGAGTGTCTGGCTATATCTGAAAGTTTAGTTGTAGCTCTGTCGGGTCTGAGCTTGGATGCGTATCTTTTCAGTTCGGCCTAAACACCGAGTAAGGTTTAGCTGGAACGGGATGAGGGGGAATGAGTCCAGACAGCCAGACGTTTTAGACCCCAATGTGGTCCATAGGACCACATCCCGTCTGTGGTGGTTGGTAGGGATGGGCCGAATGGGACGAGCGCGGTTGTCATGGTGACCACAGCTTTATCAACAACTTAGGTCACTTACAATCCTAAAATGATCCTAATATAAGACTGTCAACGAACAACGCAGTTCTTCTTTCCATATATATGTCCTATACTCGAAGTAGCTGATCTAATCTAATCCAATCAAATCAAGTTCAGTTCAGCCCGGTCCAGTCTAAAATCCAGTCTAGTCCAGTCTAGTCCAGTCCAATCTAATCTATGAAGATGCACAATGCAGGGCTATTCAAACTATGGACCGCAATTCAAAGTCTGGACCCATGATGACTCTTCACTTGTCGACCGCGACACAGAGAAATGTGACATGCTTACTACTTATAACTAAACTCGGCCAATTAGTTACTGTTCATTAATTGTTTCCCGAAAGAACATTATTAGCCTGTTTTCAATGTCGTCTGCTGTTGATGATTGGACACAAATATAGCTAAAGGTTGGCTTTCTGTCTCACGTTGAAGCTACTTCGTTTCCGGTCTCAGATGCTATTAGGTTGAAGTGAATTTCAGGGATTTATGGTTTACGTTCGTCAGAGAACTTGCAATATATAATTAAATCAAAATGCACGAGTTCTCTCATAAATGGGTTTTTGAATGAGACAATGGCCATTGTGGGCATTTCGAGACGGTCCGGGGAAATGTACAGACTCCGTATGCTCTCCAGATCACACAAATATTATGAGGCTTAATTTGATTGCCTTCACTGATTTAAGTTACTTCATATTCAAGCAGACAGCGAATATACTTGTTTTCATTCAAAGGCCATAGTTGCTTTATTCTATACAGGGGCATCTATCCCCTCCGAAGTCACTGGAGCAACTTATCCTCCCCTCCTCTTCTTTTCCCCCTTCCCCTTCCTTCCCCTTCCTCTCCCTCTAATGATGGCACAGAAACTGACAGATCTTCTCTTCCCCATATTTCTTGGATGGAACATTTGCTACAAGGTTTCCATGGTGTTTCCATGGTGTAGACACCCCTGATGATATATATATATATATATATATATATATATATATATATATATATATATATATATATATATAAATTCAGATGGAAAACATTAAATAACTCTTAAACAAAATGGACGCCTGTGTGATCAGATGAAACATTGAATGTCTTCTTAACACTGGACTGTAAAATGTATAATGGTCAGGATCCTTGACTTCGACCAGTCTATAAATAATTAAATATCTGGACCTCGACCCGATAAGCGTTAGTATCCCTGACATGAAGCAGCAATCGATGATCGATTCAAGTGAAATCCTATCTAAAATCAATTTATCCGTTACAGAAGATCCGTCTAAATCGATAAGTCAGAGAAACCGGAAGTGAAGCTACGGTGGTTAAGCAGGAGGCAGAAATAGATGAGTTTCAAGTCTAGTTCTGAAGTGGGAGGGGGGCAGTGGAAGAAATAAATAGACGAAGGTCCAAATGTTCGGAATTTCTGCTGACCATTTCTAAATCTCATAGAAAAGATAATAAACTGCAGCAACCGGAGCCAGGTTATCTTACTCTTCATCTTAGACGTCAGAGTGGCAAAAACATTGCGCAGGCTGATTCAGTGTCACACTCCACTGACTTCAGCCCCAATGTACAGTAATGAAATGCAATGTAAAGAAACACAGCAACGCAAAGAAGACAATTTATATAGCACAATTCAATCGCAAATGTTTATTGTGGTACTCATCTATAGGCCCCACAATACATGCAGTTTATACAAGTGCAACAGTCTGCTGTTGGTGGCGCCCGTTCAAAGAGCGAAACGGACGAGACTCGTTCTCATTTGATTATTCTGGACCTTTTTAAAATAAAGCTATTGATATAAAATTAAAATTAAAACCTAGAAATATTCTCATACATGTCAGTACATGTTTGTATGTGTTGATCATCGTAACAGAGTTATAATCTGGAAACGCTGTGCATAGAAATGAATCAACTGTAGGCTACATATGTCCACACGATTAAACTGACGGAGTTTACAAATTATCTAACAGAATACACAATTAGGTCTATGGTACGACTATGTACATATATATACACACACGTAGATATTATGTAGGCCCTACGAAGTATAGACCATATACAATGATAGAGTGTATATATAATGGTAGAGGTAACGGGTGCAAGCACACAGCAGTCTTCGTGTTTTTGTATACAATGTAAGCGAAGACGAAGCATATAGCTAGTGGTCCATGTTAGTTAAGCTGCCTCTAATACCCCGAGATGTCGCCAGTGTCATGTGCGGCCGGCCACACATGCACGATCGCTCTGCCACATGCACGGGCCAGCAAGTGCACAAATGAAAAACTGTGCCATGGTTACCAACGGAACAACGTCCCTATATACCGACATGAGGCCTAACTTCTCATCAGCCTAAAATATCCAAATAATGCTTTGTGGATATAACGTACATCGGTATTATGTACATAAATCTTTTATATAAACACTCTAATGACGCGAAGCAGCAGAAACGTGGATGTCTAAGTTTGTCTTGTGCATATTATATAGTTTGCTCGATGATTCTTATGCGTTAGGATTCTTTCTTTCTCTCTCTGTGTTCGTCTGCATGCTTATATATATTTAGTTATGTTTCAAGTCAACCTCTGATTCATGTGGCTTCTGCAGGTGATTGGCAGACCACCTTCCACCATTTCAGCCCAATTTCAAGGGTCAACCTTTTACAGATCGATCCGTTCGACATTCTGGACAATGTGGAGCGCTCATTAATTACTTGACCTCTGCAAACAGTAAATCACGATTCGGTAGCGACATCGTGTGCCACGTTCCCAAATGAGCCATGCTCCTAAATGAGCCATGATCCCATATGAGCCATGATTCCAAACGAACCATGTTCCCAAATTATCTTTTCTCCCAAATGATCCAGTTTCCCCCTATAGTCAGTTGACCTTGTAGCCTATGCAGTCCTCACCAACCGGCAATTTACTACTGCCCGTCCCATGGAGATGGGGTGCTGTGAGGCCCATGCAGGTGCAGCGTTTTCTACCATCAGTCCAGGAAGCACTGCAGTCAGTGGACGTAGCCGTGTCTACATTCGCCTCTTGTCATTCCTAATCCTCAACGCAACACAGACCAGACATTCCTCAATACGTTTTCAACTCCCAAGAAGCTTCGGAGGTCGGGTTCCACGGCTCTTCGTGGAAACTTTTCCAGCTGTTGAAGCATTGTTTAATGGACGATCAAGTAACATGTTCTTAACAACATCTAGCATCATCTGGAATAGTGAGGAGCTCCATCGAGAGATTTTTAGAAAGCGCTATATAAATGCCTACTTATATCACCTTATCTCATAATCATCACGATCATTAGGACTATGATCATCCATCATGTAGCCTATGTATGAGTTTATGTATCTGAACTTTTGTATATATATAGCACATCTAAGGACGCTGAGGCATGGATATCAAACAGATCTAAAAGCTGCGTCTTTTACGTCGTCGTCATCATCATCATCATCTTTATCATCTGACAGGCCTCGAAGTACATGCAAAATCAGCTGAATATCATCATTATCATCTTCATCTTCAACGTCATCAACTTCTTCTTCGTCGTCGTCATCGTTTTCGTCATCATCAACAGTTGTAGAAATGTGTAGTTATATATGTATATAATATACTCGTAAATATACAAATGTATTTGTTTGATTTTGTCATTTTGTTTATCCAGACCCGGATTACCTAGGCGGCTGACTTATTAAGGCCCGTAACAACAAGGAGCCATGCATCTTTAAACCTTTCACAGCATTTATTGTCAATTGTTGGGAGTTGACATTTTAAATTGACACATTGATACTTCGGTGTACTTGCTAACCAACGATTTTGGTATGACCCTGATGGCAGAAGAATCATACTACTTCTGTAATGTCATGTCTCGTCTTCTTGTTATCGAACGACCTCCGACTTAATTCCTATCGTCTATAGGGTGGATTACGATGTTTTCATTTATCCGGGATTCTGTCTTTCTCAGATTAATTAACCTCAACCGGTTTAAAACGTTGCAGATCGGTTAATTAGTGGGATTCCAACAAGTTTGGTAATATATGTAAGTATGTATAACTACAGCTGCGGGACGAACTGCACTGATTGCCAATGCGAAGATGCATTGAGTTAAGATCCTTATGTGATGCGTAACTGTCTGGCCGACTGTGCTCCATCCTAACTCAGAGGGCTATCTGTATTCCAGCCTCACTGGAACATTCTATGCCTTTATATCGCAAGCGGTTGAAGGCCATTCTGTTCGATCGTCGTCTTGGACTGTCAATTCTGTAGCACCTTTTGATGAGTTTTCTTGAAAAGACGCTATATAAATATGCACTAACAAATTCCAGAGTACTTACTCGTATGCGCAAAACGACATCTGATGATGCAGATATGATGCAGAGGGTTAATGTGGGGATGATACAAAGTGGTATCATGTGAACCATGTACACAATCGTGTTCGAAATGACCTCCAGAAAGTTCAGATTTCCAAGTAAGTGAATGGGATGGGTTGGCGGCTGAGGCTTCGTCCTACATGACCAAGTCCCATGAGGCTCAGCACATCCCAGACCCCTCCGCCTTTGGAAAGCCGTTTCGATGAGAGAAGAGAGGTGAGTAAAGATAGGGGAGGGAGGAGAGAGAGGAGGAAATGGAAAGGGAGGGAAGGGAAGAGCGGGAAAGGGCCCCACATTACCTCGTGCCGAGAGGCCCAACAGCCCTTAATCCGGGCCTCTGTGTGTACCGGATGAACAACAGTGTGACTTGAATTTAATCGACTTTATGAATCGCCGAAATTAATAATTCCTTTCTCGCCCATCAGAAGGTAACGTTGAATGGAAATGGACCGCAAAGACTTTTACCGTTCCCTGTCGCCTACAGAGGCGGCAAGCGTCAAAGGGAGGCGGCGGCGGCGGCGGCCTTTTTAATCTCGAAGATTAGGATTAGAATTAGGATCCCGCGGATTAAGTCGTCATTTCATTGCAGTGTGATGCTAATGTTTGCCGTTGCAGCATTCACAGTGTCACTGTTACGCACCACTGACCACAGAATCAGAGGCGATGTATATACATAGGTCTCATACAGTGGGATATATGTGGGCTATGCTATAGCTGCGGGCCTACACATTGAAACAAGCTTCTCTGTTTAACGACAAACATCATTAAGTTTCCTAATGAGAAGAGATCGAGCAGCGTTTCTACAATTATGTATATATATATACACACACACACACACACACACACACACACACACACACACACACACACACACACACACACACACACACACACACACACACACACACACACACACACACACACACACACACACACACACACACACACACACACACACACACACACACACACACACACACACACACACACACACACACACACACAGATCTGCGCATTAGTCTAGTTGTTGGAGTGCTCGACTGTCACTCGGAAGGTCGAAGGTTCAAATCTCCGTCGGATACACTGTTAGGAGGAGGATAAGGCGTTAAGAAACGAAATCGCTATTACTAATGATTATTAATATACGATTTATATAGCGCCGTAAGACGGCCGAAACCGAGAAAGGTGCTGCAAATGAATTTAGAAATCAATGACATTCATAATAATCGTGACAATCAAATCTAATCGCAGTCGATGTTGGTCGATACTAAGCAAAGTCAGTCATCAGATTCCATGAAGTGGCTGAATCTGGTTAAAGAGCGAAGAAGGAATTCGAAGAGGCCACAGGAGAAACGTATACAGAGGAAGTGAATCCAAAAAGAAGGTCTATAGTATAAATCTAAAGACGGTCAGAGGACCTGGCTGAGTAATTCCAGGTCTTGGAAGTCACCATAGAATGATGCTTGGCTGAAGTTGGCTGAAATGTAAATTCTTTTTGTAGACAATTAGTCCGTTTTCTGTTTCTTGACATCCAGTGCAACGATTTTAGGTCTGGAGATATACGTGGGTATACACCTTAGCGTTCTACTGATGGCTCTTGTCAAGATGTTATAGACCCTTTGAGGCTTCATCAAATTAGCTTAAGAAATACCAATGAGAAGCGAGTTACAAGAGTCAAGACGGGTGGAGATCAGGGCATTTGCCAGACAAACCAAAGCAGAAAAAGGAATAAAGGCATCTAATCTTTCGATTGCCATGAATCTGATCTGCATAATGATTTCATATTTTTCACTGAAGGTCGAAACTTAGGATTGTACATGAGTTCAAGGGATAGGCTTGAATCGAATACAACCGTCAAATTGCCAGAGGAACGACTGCGCTGTATGATCAGGGTGGGAATTGTCGAGGGTTGGGGGTTCAACCCCCTGGTCTTTCTTACGACCCCCAGTTAAGACTTCATTGAACACCACAGTTGGGGTCGTTTCCAATCCCCTCAGTTGTGCTAGTGTGATTTAGCGTTATTTAACTTTGAATCTCTGATAAAGAGAAGAAGACATTTCCATCGTGTATCATTTACGCATTTTTGAATTTTCTCAACAATGGAATTGATTTTGATTCGAGTCTGACTTGCAAAACTGCTAGCATTTAAACCAGCTGCTTCAAATATCAATTTGTAAAATACGGGTAACATGTTCAACCCCAAAAGTTTTTTTCTACAATTCCCATGTGCATGATAGAATGATAGGAATGACATCATGGCTACCTCTGGGGTTGACCGACACCCTGTTTTTCTTCTTCTAAGTCGCATGAATCTATATATTCGGGAATATCACATGTAATACACAGGAATGTTAGTGTGTATGTAAATCCAATATTTGTGCAAGACGATCGTTTCGTCTGGATAAGACGAACTCACATTCTATACGGATGTCACAAACCTTCCATGTTATTTCTGTAGACTATAATAAAAAAAATACTCTGGCCTAGGCACCACTTTATTTAAAATAGTTAGATTCATAATCATAGGACTATTCTATAATACAAAAAAATAACTCCACAGTTCAGTCAATTGCAACAGAAATTTAAATTTTATTTTATACAGAGTAGTAGTATGCAGCTGAAATACTTTCTTGCTGAAAAGTAGTTATAAAGTATTTAGCAATTGAGATGTAGTGGTTTAACTATATACTAGTTAAAAATACTAGTAAATAATACTAGAAAAACTAGGTGATCACGTTTAACAATTTTAGTTGTTGACCACAATAGTCATCACTGGAAATGCATGTTTTTAGTGTATCTTATTTCTTATAAATAGTTTATCGATCACACACTTTCACATGATGGTGTAATGTGTTCTTAATGTGAAGCCCATAACACATAACACGTTTGCCTTTATCTTCCTTTACTGGTATCTGGTTTCTAAATTAATACCATAATGCATCGACAATTTTTTTCACTTCAATATGTGACGAAAAAAGTCCGTATTTACGTATGTATGTACGTACGTATGTATGTATGTATGTATGTATGTATGTATGTATGTATGTATGTATGTATGTATGTATGTATGTATGTATGTATGTATGTATGTATGTATGTATGTATAATTGTATATATGTATATGTATGTATGCATATATGTAGTATGCATGTATATGTATGTATGTAAGTATATAATATATGTATGCATGTATGTATTTATATGTGCATGTATGTATGTTTGTATGTATGCATGTATCGATACAATTGAAGTAGATCTCTTCAAGGACTTCTGTATGTCTATGTCAGTCCATGTCTGTCTTTCGCTGTTCGTCTGCCTGTCTGTTTGCATCTGTCTGCCCAACTGGCTATGTGTTTTACGTGCCAGTGAAACTCCTTCTCAAGGTTACGCCGTGGATGGTCGAATGTGTCAGTGGATCCCATCGGGGCACACGCGGTCTGTTTGCCCTCATCACTGTTCCCCTTCACCCGTACGTGCTTGGCGGGGCCGCGTCCTACCTAAGCACCGCCGGGAGCGATCGGCGTTTGCTCTTAGGCCACGTCCGCCGAACCCACCACCTACAAAACACAACACTGCCTCTATCTAAACAACAGCCGCGGCTATAGAAAACCAAAATAATTTCAAAGCAAAACGCGCCCTCTGTCCAAACACGCCGACCCGTCATACACAAAGTTTTTTACGCGCATCGGTCATGCGCAGTCCTTGCCGAACACACCGCGAAAAGTTTCTGTTGATCTTTCGACAAAGGGAGGCAGATCGAATGACTCCAACCGTTGTTCACTCTCAGTCATGACCGACACGTTTAAAGACTTACACGACTTTCGGGTATCCTCCCCCCTCTCTCTGCCTCGCTCTTCCCATCAACGCACTGACCCCCGTCGCCGATTTGAATTTGTCGTTCATGCGTTCAACAAAGAAGAAGTCGAGCGAACGAACGAACGAACGATTGACGGACGAAACAACGACGAAGCGACGACAGAAACTCACGCACTCAGTCAACGAAGCCAACATAATCTTGTGACATTTTCGTAAACTTGCGCGGACGCGACTGTATACAGACTGCGTCGGCGGCGACAGCGGTGGGGGCGACGTAGGGTAGACGGCGAGGGAGGGAGGGCGGTCGTGTTTAGCGGACGATAGGATAGTTTAATGGCCCTAAATGACGCACTTGAGATCGCAGAGAATAGAAACGCTGAGTGCATGTATAGACAATCGAGTCATTTGATACGGTCGCCGAATCTACACACAGAAGGACGACGACACAGTCAACAGCCACTGATGACATATGATGATGATGACGACGACGACGAATATTATGATTAATAATAATGAAGCAAAAATAAATTAAAAACACAAAATAAAGACCAAAACAAAATATTTTAAAATTTTCTAATTCTGAGGAATTATACGTAGTTCTGATAATAATAATAATTATTCTACCTCGGGTAAAAAATTATAATAATGATAATAATAATAGTTAATAATAATAATAATAATAATAATAATAATAATAATATTAATAATAATAATAATAATAATAATAATAATAATAATAATAATAATAATAATAATAATAATAATAATAATAATAATAAATGGTGATGACGATGATGTCGATGTTGATGAAAATGATCATGAAAATAACGTGACAATATTGATGACGACCGTAATGATGATCACCACGAAGAATATGATGATGACGATGATGATGATGATGACGACGACGATGATGATGATGCATCGACGATAGTTATTTTTATAATGACAAAGACAGTGATTA
This sequence comes from Allolobophora icterica, assembly GCA_963556255.1. Taxonomy (NCBI): domain Eukaryota; kingdom Metazoa; phylum Annelida; class Clitellata; order Crassiclitellata; family Lumbricidae; genus Allolobophora; species Allolobophora icterica. The sequence goes on along the minus strand of OY744603.1, from coordinate 54,271,280 downwards.
ACATATAAAACTGTTTACTTGTTGCTATGATCTTACTCACAATGATGACAACGACTACGCAACAGCGACGTCGACGACAATGATCGTTGCATGATAAACAAACATGGGTTTCACGTCGTTGTCTGTTTGATGTGTCACGGTTGACTGCGTTCACTGAGGCATCTTTCTCACGGTCCGTCATTAAGTTGCACGTACTTTTGCTAACTTACTTACTTCGATCAAAAACATCAAGCGCATATATTACATGTCATACATGTATATATATATAAATATATATATATATATATCTAGAATATCTATCTATACGTATATAATACACCACTTAGCTTTTCATTAAGTTTGCATTATTGACATACATCGAGTTGCGAACGTGTATATATAGGCTATATATATATATATATGGGCTATATATATAATATATATATATATGGGCTATATATATAATATATATATATATAACAATGATTATTTACACATACATGAGTGCGTCTGTATGAAGATCAACTGAATGTGACGCACAATTGACTGGCAGCGTAAACAGAAATTATGTCGACTTGTTTCAGAAGACAATCGTGTCTTCTCTCGTCTGCTGACTTTGCGGGTCAACACCCGTTCAAAGGGTTTCAGCTTTCAGGTCTCGGTGCGTTGCTGGGTGGAACCGGGAGTTCATAGTCGACCAACAGATATATAATATGCTCTGTCAGAGCGAAGATCAGACGGCAAGGGAGAGGAATAACAACCAGGTCTCATATCCCGAGGCTAAGAAAAATGAAGTCGGTTACACTAAGTCTTCTTAACCATGGCTATGTCTCTCAGGTTATGGGCTGCTCTTCTTCTTCTTCTTCTTCTTCTTCTTCTTCTTCTTCTTCTTCTTCTTCTTCTTCCTCCTCCTCCTCCTCCTCCTCCTCCTTTTCTTCTCCAGCTTTCTAACTTTTTTTTTTGTCTTCCTTCGTTTGACTTAACTTTCCTTTCTTTCATATTCTCTCTTTCTGGCTCCATTCTTACTTTACTTTCTTCTTTTCTTCTCTGTCTTCTTGTCATTCCTTCTTCCTACTTCCTTCCCTCCCTCCATCCCTCTTTTCCTCCCTCTCTTCCTCTTTCCCTCACTTCCTCCCTCTCTTCCTCCTTCCCTCTTTGCGTCCCGATCACTTTGTTGACGAAGAAGAAGAAGAAGAAGAAGAAGAAGAAGAAGAAGAAGAAGAGGAGGAGGAGGAGGAGGAGAAGAAGAAGAAGAAGAAGAAGAAGAAGAAGAAGAAGAAGAAGAAGAAGAAGAAGAAGGCAAAGATGAAAGTAACGGTATTATTGTGATGATGATGACGATGACGACGACGACGATGATGATGAGAGAACATTAGTTAAATATACCAACACACAATGTACTCCAACTTGGGCTGAGAAACAATCCGTTTCCTCGATTGGAATCCTCTTTACAGCACGACGATTGTCTTTCTCTGTCCGACAGTTCACAGTCCAGTGGAATAAACAATTGTTGTTCCCGCTGTGACTGGCATCTTATTCGCGTGGTCTCTTTCAATTCAACGCACGACAACCATCATTATTTGGGCGATGAAGCATTCTACCCTTTCCTCCCACTCGTCCACAATCTCTTCAGTTACCCTTACTGATTAAACCCCACTGAATCATCCTCACCCCCGACTGATGCCTAATTTTTCTCTCTCTTCTCTGTCATTATACCTCGCCACAGAATTCCGTTTTTACCCGCTTGACTCACGTAAATAATGGACAGAAATATCAGAGCTGCATAAACAATACGAGGGTGCGATGAAGTTATTGTCTTCGTATTGTTTTTCTTCCCTACGGAGCCAGATGATCTAAATATGATATGAAATGGATTACAGGCCGAGCCCCGTCCGACGAAACACGATCCGGATGATCACGTGACCTCTTCAATGGAACCAGCGTCGCTCGGACCCTTGCACAATGGAACCAGCGTTGCAGGAGGTTCAGAGTGAACAACAGACTACAAACATCAAGGGGTGATGTAGTGGGGCGGAGAAATTTCTGCCGTGGATGTACCGTAAGTAATGAAAGACAAGGTTTCTCTCGGAGGAACTTGTCATAAACATTGACCGCTAGATAATGAATACATAACCATTTAGTGTATGTATGTATGAATGAATGAATGCATATGTGTATGTATCTATGTATGTATCTATGTATGTATGTATGATTGTATGTATCTATGTATGTATGTATGATTGTATGTATGTATGTATGTATGTATGTATGTATGTATGTATGTATGTATGTATGTATGTATGTATGTATGTATGTATGTATGTATGTATGTATGTATGTATGTATGTATGTATCTTTGTATGCACAGATGCATATCTATATCTCTAATATCGCTGTCGGATCTGTTATTTTTGATGCAGTTAATTATTGCTTATAAAGGCAATTTTCTGCCACCGACTGGTTCCCTGAATAGCTGTTGGGGTTCAGATTCAATAAACCAGTCGAACTGACTTTCTGCTATGTCACGGAATGCCTCCCTATAAATTCACCACTGAGCACAACAGGCAACAACTTAATCTCGAGATTTATACAGCGTCCAAAAAGTGGAGTCAACCACAGGCGCTTAGTCAAAACAAAATCGATAGGTGGGGGGGGGAGGAGGGTAACAATCGGTTTCATGTCAATATCCAAAGGCGTGAGGCAGGTAGACAGTCAGATGGCTATAAGGTGGATGGTGTCTAGAATTGAAAAGACGAGGGACATATATATATATATATATATATATATATATATATATATATATATATATATATATATATATATATATATATATTATATATAAGGGGAAGGGATAGAATTTATGAAAGAGCAGTCTTTTAAGCTTTGAGTGAGAGACCTGTGGAGAGATAGCAACAGGTGAGGTTTTAGTGAGTTCGTGGGATGGAGCAATTATTTGTCGTAATGCGGGCTGGAGTTTATTCCAGAGAGGCGGAACCGCTATGTCTATGGAGCGAAATGCGAATTTTAGTGATAAGGTGACGGAAGGGCGGAGAAGTGTTAGGGCGGAAGAGGAGGGGCTGGACCGTGAACAACTGAAGAAGATAGGATGGGTTGAGAGGATTGTTGGGGTATGTATGTATCACTTACATACGACACACCTGAAGTGTGTCGTATGTAAGTGATAGGACTTTGTATTCTACTCGTTCGGGTATTTTAAGCAAATAAATGTGTGGATGGATGCAGAATGTAGGTTGACTCAAACATATATATATATGCATATATATATACGTGGTGCCATAACTTCAGACACTCGGTTGCATGTCTTATATATGTATAATTGTATATATATATATATATATAGATATGTATACTCAGCCGTCGACCTTTCAGTATCATATCCTGAACAGATTGGACATTATCATCATTACATGTGTCAATATATAGGGCGTTCAGAACTGTGCTCATCTTCAGTTGACTGTCTGCTCTGCTGGAATTCAGCAGTCCATCTACAGATCATATGGACCGCTGAATTGATTGTAGCCTGTGAATGGGGAATCATCACCTGAAGCTTCCCGCATGTCATTTGAAATTTCATGCGGTATCAATCCTTTCATACGCAAATATATTTAATCACAACACGTTTTTCGGGTTTTTCGTTTTTATCAATTGTTTACATTTTCAAAGAGCAGACGACAGACAATGCGTTGCCTTGCACCCATTATGACGTCACTGATCAATGTATTTTTCATACGCTGTTCTAAGGAAGTAAATTATTCAGCAGCAAAATAATTATGTGAAAGAACACTTATGTATGAAGTCAGTGTAATCTTTCTCGCGTATACATTCGGATATATTGAAGTATTTCGGCTGATTGGCGCTCTGTGCTCGGGCGAAACAGTTGGAGACCAACATAAGCTGACGTAGTATATGTTGAATACGGCAGTTCTGTTAGGATGTATATACAGTAGTCAATCCGCGTCAAGATTAAATGTATGGTCACCGCTGCTCCATCACTGCCCGTAATCTGGTAATGCCAGTCCCAAGACTTCGACGTCAACGGCCCTGACAGCCATAAGATGTCGCTATAGACACAGGAACCACTATAGGCGACATATATCAGCGTTAAGAAAGAAGGTTACGTCATATGGCCCGTTTATGAAGCGGTTGAGAGAAACAGGTTCTACATAGCGACTGGATTTGGTCGGCCATTGACAGCAGGTGACCGAACTATCCAGGGCAAAGCACGTTCATCTCGGCAACGATGAGCTGCGTTCTCCATTCAGAGAACATCCCAACTCTCTTATAATGCTTCGTCGTCTGTTTTTGGTTGTGCCTGGCGATGGATGTGTCTCTATGTGTATGCTACATAATCAGACACACACACACACACCTACACACACCTACACACACCTACACACACCTACACACACACCTACACACACACCTACACACACACACACACACACACACACACACACACACACACACACACACACACACACACACACACACACACACATAGACGAAAGAAGAAGGTGAGCTAAGTGTTAGCGACTTCACTTCCTTAACCTCGGCATATAAGTGTCGGGTCACCAATAACTCTCTCTTATCTTCTGCACAATGACACTGTACTGCAGGTGAACTCACTAGAGGTAAAAGTGGAAATAAACATCGAAATGTCTTTCCACCCTGACGAGGAATTTAACCCCCGACTTCTCAGCTAACTGTCTAACACGCCAACTACTAGATTACCGTGCACCCCAACAATATAATATAATATAATATAATATTAGACCCTATACAGGGTGAGAATTGTCGGAGGGATTGGGGGTTCAACCCCCCTAGTCCTTCTTAGCACCCCATAGTAAAGCCTTCATTGCACACCCAAACTCCACATGAATCAAGGTCTAACCCTCCCCCCAGTCTTTTTTCTACAATTCTCATACTGACCCTATATAAATTGTGTTTAAAGTATTATGATTTATCGTTCAGAGATGAGACGTCGAATACAACACGTTTACTGTTCAGTTTTAATACTTCAACAATTTATACAAAATCTGATGTTGTATGAAGTCTTAGCAGTCTTTAAGAAAAACAAGTCTCTAATAAGAGCAGACACAATTTACTTCGGTTGACAGTTTGTGCTGATGACTTAGTACAACGACACCATCGCTTGACAGACACCTCTGTCTGTCTGTCTGATTCTCTCTCTGTCTCTCTCTCT